>JAMZEH010000110.1:752500-830000 GCA_024699665.1 Ostrea denselamellosa
GGGGGAAAGTTATCCAATGTATCAAATAATACGAAATCCTTATTCTCTTTATAATTTCTTCATTCACCAAACTTCTGGTCGCCGTGATTTATTCCCTGAAAATGCTGAATGAAGACCGTCGTACTGTATACATGTCACTATCATCCCTGCATCCTTCATACTTGCTGCTTATCTCCCTGCTACAAAATGTGATTCTACTAAAGTTGACGGCTACTGTAATATTCAGCATTTTCTTCCCTAAACCATCCAATATGTCTCAATATCTGCCCCATATCATTCATCGAACTAGACATAGCCAAAGCCATTTCACAACCTGCTCTGAAACTGCGTGGGGTCTCTTGTAACTTGTAGTACATCACTGAATTTGTCAAGGCTGATCCAAAACCTGTGTACTCTCTACAACAATCCTAAAAAAACTAACCATAAGAGCGATCAACGCCAAAATCCCTACATCCCGACATAAACTGTAACCTTAATGCAGGATAGGTATCCTTCTCAGCATACCTCTTATCAATAATCATATTACTAATCCTTAAGGTCCTCTAAGTGTCTTCCAAAAGGTGTGATTGAACACAAAACCTGATTAATCTTTCAGCCGCTTCACCTCTTCATCAACCAAATTAGCAAGAATCCCTGCCCTACCCCCAGGAAAAGTATGTAACTTAAATCAGGCCTGGTTTCGTAACATATTTCTCCTTAACTGATATAGACCTCAACCTTTAATCGACTTCTAAAATAACCCTCAATGGCCCTAACCTTAGTTATCAAAATAGGTCTAGCCTATTTGTGTATCAAATCAACCCTTTTCTGTTCCCCATTTACCAGTTTTAATTACTCTTTAACTACTGGTGATGCAGTTGGTGTCCCTGAGCCAAAAGCCACATTCGAAGATCTTCCAAACCCCATCGTATCAAATATATTTAACAATCTATCAAAGATACAGTACCTCAGGCCAGACGGACTGGACAACCTACACTCCGTCACTCTCTTGTTTCCTACAAAATGACATTCTATCCAGACGCTTGATGAAATCTGCTTTACAATGATAGGAAGAGCAGACATATCGAAGGATAAAAAAGCCACCTCGCTATGAACGCTTGGCTGCCGCAAGCCACTTATCCCCGTGGTAACTTTTGTTCGACATTTACAACTCTGATCCTTCCATACCAAAAATCTCCTGATGTCATCAAGTGTAAACCTTGTAATATGGCCTGACTTCGCTATGGATTCAATGATCTCCCTCCTTGCTCAATCTTCTGTCTTAGAATCCAGTGACGGCAACCTCTTAGCATTTAGCTCCTCTAGCCTGCCATCCAAGACTGGAACATCAACAGCTATACTTTGCACTTGCTAAAAAATCAAACACATTTTATTCCTTTAAAATTTCAGTCTGTAAGCAAACAATGCCCATTTCAATTACCTGTTATCAAGTGCTACTACATTTACATATATACTAGGGTCTGCAGCTGTCTGTGTGCCGTCATCCTGTAAGTTCTTCCCCTTAGGTTGGTTCCACTCATTACCTATCCGTGTGTAGTGATCCAGATCTTGGATATCCTTCCCTGCAACACAAAACCTCATACAATATAAATAAACCATGATCGAGATTCTCATCCGAACAACAACAAAACAACAATTATCATCAGTCATATATATTGAATTGATAAAATATTTTAAATTAGTAGCTACTGATAAAAATCTACCTGCTGACTCAAGTAGTTCATCCATAGATTCCACTGTAAGATCCACCACACTGTTCGATACATCTTTCAATTGCATCGTCTCTGTGCACTTCCCTTCAGGAGCACATGGTAGCGTATTCACATTTTCACATTTCCCAGCTGCCTAACTTTTACTTTCCTTAATATCAACAGCAGAGTAATCTCCCTTTCAACTGTAAGCTGTAATTTGTATTCAAAGTGATCCGCTGACATCTACAGATGTGAATATGATGTATTCATAATGACGTAAACTTGATCTGAATCTACCCTACCGGACATTTGTGGAATTCGGATATAGGCAACATCATTATTTCAAACACCACGCCAATTAACTTTATGCTACACTTTCCAAGTAATTATCATTTACAATTCCCGTTACTATTCCTGAAATACGTTTACGAAAAAACCATAGTATCTAGTTATACACATATTCATATAAAAGCTGCTCCACGGCATCTCATTCATGGTGGCCCATGCCAATCCCTCGACATAAATTCACCTTAATCAACTTCACATTTGTGGCATCCAACAGTCACATTCACAAAACGACTCTTCAAGATATCCAATAATCTTGAGACCCATGAATACATTCAACTCAAGAATCCGACGGTTCAAAATATAAATTTAATTGCCTTCCATTCGATCTGTGCGTCTACATACGACGATTAAACGTCCATTAAGGATCGTGTCACTTTTGTAACACGATATTTCACTTGTGATACAGAGATTTCAACAGACTAGTTTAAAGTCAGCATTTCGCAAATTTTATGGTCGTTATAACGATCTAAATTACCAATACAATTTTGCATTGGGATTCAATGTCGTCTTACATGTTTCATACAATTGCTAGGCCGTTCTTTACACAGATTTTGACTACGGATTAATCCGTTTACCTGATCAAGATATAGTGCTCACGGTGCTTGTGACCGGTCGATAGAAAATGCTTACTCCTCCTAATCACCTGACCCCGTGGGGACGCGGGTTAGAATAATATCCTCAGTACTCCTTGCTTGTCGTGACTAAATGGTGCGGTCCTTCGGATGAGACCGCAAAATCCGAGTCCCCTTGTCGCAGTAGGTGCGGGATGTTAAAGATCCCTCCCTGCTCAAAGGTCTTCACCGGCAATGGTGACGTCTCCATATGAGTGAAAAATTCCCAAGCGGGACGTAAAACAATATACAATCAATCAATACTAATCACCTGATCCCACCTCTGGTATGTTCAGGGGTATGTGTTCGTCCTATTCTTAATTCTGTATACTTTGTAGGAGATATGATGTTCGCTATCTTCACCTTTTCATAAATGATAGAGATAAATACTCTATGAAAATAAACAATCAACGGAGACAACCTATCGATAGAGATAAATAATCAATATACATGAATAACTAATAGCGGTAAATAATCAGGGGAGATAAAAAATATTGAATTGGAAAATGTATAAATCGAAGCTAAATACCTAATAACAGCTATATCATGTAAAGCAAATGCCTATTCAAGATCGTGAATTAGAAAATCTTAAGATGCAAAAGAGTATTTATTCTGTACATAATGATTCATTTGATAATTATTGAATTATTCATTTTGATGGATCGGTGTGCTTTTTCTTCTTCAGAATGCAGATATTGTCATATCATTCCCTTCCCCGTACACACACGAGGGCTGTTCAATATGTAATGTGTGTATTGTACCAGATCGCGATAACGCTTTGCACAATTTCGTGGATGATGATACTATTCAATACCTTTCCAATGGTATAAACATGAGCCTTCAGCTCTACATAGTTTTAAACTGATAATCATTTTAATAGAGCCAGTCGCTGACCACTGCAGTAAAATGGTTGGGAAACGGGTTGAGAATATTGAAGAAATTAGAGAATATTGAAGAAATTAGAGCCAATATAAAAGTTCGCATAAAACTCGGTCATTCTGAAATGCAGATTTTTACTGAACTGGGGGAAGTTGATATGAGACAGTTCGTAAGTGGAGAAAGAATGTCTGACTGGTACAGAATCCATCAACGATACAGCAAAACTCTTGCCGACCTGTGACTGTAACAGGCAAGGGAAATGTCTCAAAAGTCAGAGAAATAATTGAAAGTGATGACAGGTGCACGATACGTAATATTGCCAAAGCTGTTGGCATATCGCTATCGCGGGTGCATTTCATTTTGAAGCGTATTTTGAAAGTATGAAAGCTTTCTGCCAGATGGATACCGCATATATTGATAGATGACCAAAAATGGGTACGAGTACAAACCGTTAAGCAATTCCTCAAAATTCAATCAAAGACAATTTGCAAACATTGGTACTGGTGACGAAACATGGGTTCATTTCAAACTATTAAGAAAAATTGAAAACAAAATATGGCTAAGTAAACACGGTAGAAGACCTGTAGTTGCCAAAAGAACTACAAGCACAAAGAAGGTTCTTATTGCATATTCTTCTCATGTGATGGTATAGTCGTACAAATTCCGGTGCGGAAGGGCAAAGGTGTTGCAAACCGGTACTGTGATTTCAAAACTGTATTTTTAACGCTGAAGAAATTGCCCTACAATCATTACTATATGACAACTATATTTCGTCATAAATTATACTATCGAAGAAATATGCAATATCAAGCAGTTTTAAAGAGACATTAGCTGTCAACGTCATCTTTGGCGATTATCACCGAAATTAATGAAACAACTTTGGATTACAAATAACCATGACATAGCAAATTACCTGTGTATACATCCTGATACCTTTCGTTGTATTGTTTGATTGATTGTTTGTTTTATGTCCCGTCGAGAATTTTCACTCATATTGAGACGTCACCAGCTGCAGGTAACGTACCACAAATTTAGACTTATGCTTAGCGCTCAGGGTCGTAGCAATGAGGGTTCTTTAACGTGCCAACGCCTACCATGACACGGAGCCTCCATTTTTAAGATCATATCCGAAAAATCCGTCATTATCACTTCTAAATGCCGAGCGTTTGGCAAAGGAGCAACCAATACCTATTTTTGCATCTTAGGTTTGACGCGGACATGGCACGTGCGGGACTCGAACTCACGACCTCCCATTTACGAAACCAACGCTCTATCCACTGAGCAGCCCGACCGGTTTCCTTTTGTTGTAATGTTGATGTGATATTTTAAATATGTTGATAGAAAACACCATTGCATGGAATTAAACAATTCATTGTGGAGAAATTTGATACTGTTTCCCCAAATTCTTTTTAAACTTCCGAAATTCAAGGGTTCTTAACTTGACTAAGAATTAAAAAGATTTCACTCGCTAGTTAACAGCTAATGGCTCTTTAAGGAGGTATACCACATCGTCATGATGGCTCACTTCCTTTTAAAGCATGAATGAAAATATAAATATCAGCTGCAGTATTTTTCTATTCTTTTAATTTGATTAATTTGATTTAATTGCCTAGTTGAGTAGCTCAGTAGGTCGCGGGCGACTTCTGATCTGTACGTAGCATAAGCGCTAAGGATAGGTACTTCATCTTCAATGGTAACGTCTCAATGTGACTTAACAGTCCTCGTAAAACAAACAACCAACCTACTTAGGTCACAGCATTTCCGGATCTTCCAAATACTAATATATGTAATTAAAGAGCTATAAAGGTCACAAAAACTCGCCTTTAATTAAATGTTGGTATATTGATTAGCTAATCTGTATGTCACATACATGAACTGATTATAACACCGTGTCATTATCCCAAACGTAAGATTTCCTGCATTGCAAACACCGCCAAAGGTTAAGGAAAAGTCTACTTTATCGATACATTTCAATTTCAGGTAGTATCAGATACGTTTGATCTAATGGACGTTCAGCAACATTTCCAGACTAAGGATCCCCGAGGTAAAGAGAAGTCTTCCCACTATGAAATCTTCGAATTACAACGGAAGTGTAATTTATTATTAAAAATATTTTAGGCCAAATATGTACACATCTTCAATACAAATTTCTATTTCATCAATAAAGTAAAAGTAGGTAGACTGGTTCCTGAATAAGACACGGTCTTCACCTTGCTTGCTATAAACAACTCGAACTCACGACCTCCCGGTTACGAAGCGAACGCTCTAACCACTGAGCTACCGCGACCGGTATATATATATATATATGAGTTCGAACCCCGCTCGTGCCATGGCCGCGTCAAACCTAAGACGAAAAATAGGTAGTGATTGCTCCTTCGCCATTTAGAAGTGAGAATCACGGGTCTTTCGGATATGGCCTTAAAAACGGAGGTCCCGTGTCACGGTAGGCGTTCTGATGGAATCGTGACAACAACCGGCTGTCTGTACAAGGATGGACATTAAAAGGCCTTGTAACCTCAGTTATCAAATCGAGGCAATGCAATGCAACTGACTGACAAACATGTTGATGTTTAAAACAGGGGTTTTAATAGTCTCGTTGAAAGTCATTATTTAGGGGCCTCCGTGACCGAGTGGTTAGAGCACTGCGCTCAAAATCACAAGGCCTCTCACCTCTAATTGGCGCGGGTTCGATTCTCGCTCTCGCCGAAAGTTTGCCAGTTTACTTTCGGAAGTTCGGTGATCTCTTCCCGGCTACATTGTATCTGGGCTCTCTCCTCCACCTACAAAAACTGGACGCCACTAGATAACTGAAAAATTGTTGAGTGTGGCGGAAAAACAACAAACAAACAGAAAAAACAAAGTCATTATTTCACTTCTATGGTCGTTATAATGACCTAGTTTGCCAACAACCTGTCATTAGGTCAAATGCTGCCTGATGCGTTTCATACCAATTGTTAGGCCGTTCTTGGCACATTGATTCTGACTACGGTCAAGATAAAGGGCTCACGGCGGGAGTGTCCGGTCGACAAGAGATGTTTACTCCGCCTAGGCACCTGATCCCACCTCTGGTATATCCAGGGGTACGTGTTTGCCCTCTCTATTTTGTATTCTTTATAGGAGGTACGAGTTTAATCATTGTTATCCTCACCTTTTCATTCTTTGAATGTACGTAAAGTTCTACTCCCAAGAATACATTATATACTTTGCTTTTTTGTGGTTTGTTTTTGTAGTGATTTTTTTTATTTTTGTATTTTATTTTATTTTATTATTATCTTTTTTTGGTTATAGATATAAACTTATTTTATTAATAAGGGATTAAATATATTTTTACACGTTATATACTTGTAGTTACGAGCAAGTAAAATCCGGATCCCAAAATCATGTTTGTCAACACACTTGTCATAGCCAGGAAACCACGAGTGGAAGTGAGAACATCAATATTCCTATGGCTAAATCATTCAACATTTCCGCATAAGTTACATCAATGATAAATCACTTCAGAGAGCAAGCACAAATGAGAAAGAACAGAAAATTTTTGAATTTTTTCCCCCACCGAATGTGGTTTTGTTCACTAGTACCCATCGACTGAGAGTCGAGTCGCGTGACAAGGCTCGTGCCTTTTTGAAAATGAACAGTTCAGATGTTTCAAATATATTTTTGCGTCATATTTTGAAACTTTGGGTTTGGTGATGTTTTACACGAATCAAATACTTTTAGTAAGTATCTTTGAAAAAATTTTACCAAAATCATGTCTATTCCCCTTTAAATACACTCGTTCTATTGACTTGGATAAATACTGTGATAATGGTATACACATCATATGCTACAGGTTCACTGGGATGCAGTATACCGAGTATAAATTAACAATGCTGTTGCGTTATCGTTACGTTATTTATAGGATATCGACTGTAATTGTGTCCTTGTTTTACCGATGTAATTAGGCCCCCGTCTATAGGCGGGATCTCTATAGTCATCACCCATGCGTCCGTACATTGGCAGTATTATGGACAATTTTCGGTTATTTATTCATCGAACATTTATATATAAACTAATGTCAATGGGTTTCGGTTCACATTTGAGATTGGGTTTTAAATACTTTTTTGAAAGAGTTATGGGCCTTTAACTTAGGAAATAATGTCACCAAGCGGGTTTGATTTGGATGAGCACACTCAAAAATATTAGTTGTAAGCTAACTTTTAATACGCCCCTTTGAGAACTGGAAGCAGGCTTCGGGGCTACCAACACCGAGATTTTCTCAAAACCGAGATTTCTCAGAAAATTTGAGTTTTTTGCACCCAACTGTGCCACCAAATAAATATTTTTCCAACTCAGATATGTTTTGGAGTTTTTTCTCATATTTGAGAATTTTGTCAAATGTGCCTGCCACCAAAATATTTTTGAACTCAGCTGAGAAAAATATTTGCGATTTCTCAGAAAATCCTGAGATTGGTAAATAGCAACCTCAAAGAAAATTTCAAGTGTATTTACTCGCAAAAAGGGCTGCCAGACGACTTCCGTCAACGCAGATGTCGTAGGATCGGCTGAGAATCGGTTCGGCTGGATATTCACCAGAAGAGATTAGAATCTATATAATGATTGCGAGGACAAGTAGGACATATTTCGTGTTCTCTTCGTCATAATTTTCTTCAAATCTGCAGAATACCAATCGTGATTCGTGATACCATTACCCCCCCCCCCCCCCCCCCCCCCCCCTCTTTCAAGTCTTCTTTTTTGCAATGATTTTTTTTTATATTACGACGGGTAACACTCTCGATGTTGAAAAGCGCAAGGAACTAGAAATATCAAGACAGCATTTCACAAGATAGCGGGTAAAAAAAATTCCACTTCAAAATAAAATGTCTGCTACACTCAACTTGTACCTAGCGACCATGACCTTTACATTAATGTGTATTTTGAGCCCGAGTTCATTAACACCCTACTGTAAATTTACGCATAATATAATCTAATACATAAATAGTGTCAATGACAGTCTCATTACATTTAATTTCTCTATAAATGATGAAAAAATACTAGAATATATCGTATGTCAAAAACAATTGTACACGATAAATTGTAATTGTGCCATCATGATTAATGGGAAATTCAGACGTAGTTCTAACTTTTCCCATTCTGTGAAAAACAAATCATCACTGAAAAGATCACTAAAATTCAATCCCAATCAGTCATGGTACATGTAGCCTGTCAGAGACATATCAGGAAATGACTGTTCTAATTTGCATCATTTGTGATTTTCAGAGAGTCCGATGTCAAGATGGATAGTGAAACTGCAGACGAATTCTACACACGACGTCACAGAATGATAAAAAATAACATGTAAAGTACATTCTAAAGCGTTTAGATAATGTAAACAACAAAGTGAAATTGTCTTTTCTCAAAACTAAACTCGAGTGTGATCACTCTGAGAAAGTTTGGTGGTACGGTATTTTAGCAAAATCTCTACTTAGGTGAAAAACATGAGTTTGAGATTTTCATATGTTGGTGGCCCCAAAGTCAGAGCACTAATTCTTTTTATTAGGCGTACTATGAACTATAAAATCAACAGAATTAAACTTGTACAATAAGATACTTTTGTTTGGCAGCTTTTTTCTCGATGCCATACAAGACGTACAGAAATCTCTGATACATTCTCTGTATGGTATTTAAACAAAGATATGAGAAATAATGGTACATCAAACACTTGCAAACCATATTAAAATACCCCCCGATAATTATCAATTCGTCTCTCAAAGCGTTAAATCCGTCATATTCTACTATATAACTTCACATCAAATTGGTCTGTGGATCACGATCATCTAGTTGCTTTCTAATGAATTATCACTGTTTCGGATTTAATCAGATTTAATTAGTACCAATGTTGCATGGTTAATTTAAATTTAGAACATTTATAAACTCGAAATCTCAAATTATAGCATTTTATGCATATAGTATTTGAAGACATGTTTTGTGTGATTGTAGGAGTAAACATTTTCTCGCACAGTCTATCGGAGAGACTCCAAAGTCGATCTTAAATGTGTTGCCGAGTAATTTAAACATTAAATGCGTAGCTTGCATGTATTTTATTTTATCGAGAATTGTTTCAAACTCCACCTTCAATAGCTACGTTTTTCCTCACATTTGAAATATAAATTACATGTCCTGTTATAAGAAGAATGATGGTGGTTGTCATCACAGTTCGGCGCTTCGCCAGTAGGTGTCGATCGAATTTGCGTGGTGCAAAAGATTTGTATTTATCAACATTTCTGTCTTTTTCCATTGGGCGCTAAATCATAAGGAATGAAGTTAAGTTTCGCCCATGTTATATGATGTAAATTAAGTTAGTTTTTGCTTTTTATACACCTTTTTCACGGTTTATAAAGCATAAACTGCCCCAAAGCAGGTTTTCTCATATCTAACATAGGTAAAACTTACCTTCATTACTTAATCATAATAATTTATGCCGATATATTGTCAAAAATAACATTGTTTGATTCATTTTAAATTTTCACGCAGATGAAAATGTTATGACGCTTTCTTATGGGCGTGTAATGGGATTTTGAAACTGCCTACATCTTTGTGTGTCACTCCTGCTCATGTTTACGGTTTGTTTGTTCAGTTCATTTTTAATTAGTATTTAAATCTATGATTTTTAAATTTTTTTTTTAGGACTTTAGTGTATTCTTTTATGCCTGGACAGTACCCAATTCAGTGTAAATTAAACCATTTTGATCCCCAAGAATTATTGAACAGTCTGTCTTGCAAGTAAATAGTAAACTAGTGGAAATAGGGTGAGTAGTTTTTGGTGAATTGATACCAGTTCACGATACTAGCGTTTTTGTTAAATTACAGGTAACGATGACAACGAAAAGATTAAACTAAACGTGCCAAAGGGTTTTTTGAATTAATATATTGCTGACCATTGCACTTGAATTTGAAAATTCCAAAGCTTGAGGGCAATTGTTTCATTCACCCAAGGAATGTTAATACTCACCCAAGTAAGTTCAATGGTTCTTTTATTATGCATTTTTGTATCTTAATGTTGGTGATTTATTCATTTTCTCGTCAAGATTGGAAATCGAAACAGTATTGACACTGATACATGTTCGAATGTGTGCAGTATCAAGATTACGTACATTTTTAATATTCACCCATAATACACCAATCATTGCTAGGGAAATGTTTAAAAATGAAGAATAGGATGTGTATTAATACGTTCTAGGTAAAGTTAAAACTATAGCATTCTACATGTTGCTGTAAAAAAAATTGTGGCGGATCAGACATCGTTTTGTACGCTCTGGTAGCAAGGTTCGATGCTTTATTTTTAAATATCAATTAAATCTTGTTAAATTTCCACCCTGAACTACAGATTACAATTAACGATCAAGAAATTTATAATTTCACGGAAAGTTGTTCAACTGAGAATAAGCAATTCAAATCTGTAGCATTATATTCGTAATAAGAGCAACATCGAATCATGCGACACAAACGTTGTGGTCAAAAAGTAAAAGTTCATAAAGTTTTAACAATCTAGGATTTGTGCGAGCGAAAGATTATATATATATATATATATATATATATATATATATATATATATATTACTGCTCAAAAACAGTCGTCGTAACCGGAAGGTCTTGAGTTCGAGTCTTGCCCTCATGCCACGGCAGAGCTTGGAACGTTAAAAAACCTTCACTGCTAGGGCGCTAAGGATAGGTCTAAATTTGTTGTATTTCATCTACAGCTGATGACGTCTCAGTATGAGTGAAAAATTCTCGAAGAGATATAAAACAAAACCATAAATGAAAAAGAAAAAAATAAATAAATATATATATATATATATATATATATATATATAGAGAGAGAGAGAGAGAGAGAGAGAGAGAGAGAGAGATCTGGTGAGAACAGTTTTGAGTATTAGGTAATCGGTGATTATTGAAACTCATATATAAATTATAGCGTTAAACATGTGCAATCCTACCTAATGAAGGGGAAAAAACGAAGAAGAAAATCAAGACATATATTTTATTGAGCAACTATTTTCCTTTTACACTAGGTTTGAGAAATGGTAAATTTGCTGTATTGGTGATATGTTTTAAATAGTTCATATTTCAAACGACGGAGATAGTTATAACAATCACGTTCATTTTCCTATCCACTCCCCCTGTCTTTTATGCAACAAGTTATTTCTCTTTCCCATGAGGAAATCGCTGTACCGTTTTCCCATAAGAAAATCGCTATAGCGTTTTCCAGTGGAATATCTCTTTCCAAGAAATTCCGAATATCGTTTTCTTATATGACTTTTTTTCCCAAGCAAATGGGAGAATTTTGTATTATCACTTCGCTTTCCGAGGAATTCCGAAAAGCGTTTTCCCTGACCTAGTCGTTTACCAAGAAATTCGGAATACCTCTTCGGCAAGCCGCGTTTACCAAGAAATTCCGAAAACCTTTTACCAAGAAATTCGGAATATTTCTTAGATTTTTGATTTTCCATGTCATTTACATCTGTGTTTTGCTTATTTGTTTCATCTAAACCGTCATCATACTCCTTGACGGGGAAGTGGAGGGAATCTGAACAATTTTCGTCCAAATTGTTTTGAGTTTTAAGATGATCAGTATCGTAATTTTCGGAATTGTCCTGGTACTCCTCTTTGATGTTTAATGGAGAGTGAGCTAATGTTTCCACTGGTGAATCAAGTCTGTTTTCTGACAATCTTCTCAATGCAGAGTTAAGAAGATTTTCCTTATCGGAATCATCTGAAAATTGAAACAAGACAATTGAATAATCTATGAATACAATCATATGATAAAATTAGTTTAAGAAGTGGGTAACCTTGTTTAAACATTACCCACAATGCTGGTGTCCCCTACATGCATTCGTTCTCGCCAAATCAAAAGATTGCATTGTCTTAAAACCATTTGCTTTACTTAATAAATGAAATCATTTTACTGCATACCATATAATGTTTAGTCATTCAACCCACAGATTAATGCTTTAGAACTAAATAAAATGTATTTTCTGTTATTTGATTTTGTAGTATTTTGTTACAGTAATCACCAAGTTCATTTAACAAAAATTATGCGAACCAAATTATGGGATGACAGCAATCATCTTCCATAGGATAGTAAACTGGAATTGTTTGTTAGCTGGTACCTACGACGTGTTAGCCTGTACCTTGTTAGCTGGTATCTGTACCTCGGCTACATATATTAGCACAAGAGTTATTTTCACTGTACATAAAATGCAAGTGCTTAGGCCTATTGTTTTCATTCTGCAGGCGGAACATGAATATGATTATGTGTATATAAAAGAATAAAACAAATCAAATGAAACTTTGCAGATCAGCATTAGATAAAATGCAAGTGTAAATACCGATTTGCCTTGTATCTATTAATATACAGAAAACTTATAAAACAAGTAAAGGAAGAGAGAAAACAGACATTCCGTAACATTCAATCATGCTAAACTCATTTACCATTCTGCAGAAACATGATTTAAAATAACATGCAATGTCCACGAGATTCAAAACGCCTCTCATGCACAAGTTCCAGATAAACTATATCGATTCTGTTGAGGACAATATGTAAAAATCATGGAAAATTGAAAACTATGTCTCGACCATTCAAATTTTTCATTAAGTGAAAAGCGTCATCTTTCTGCATGCTTTTGAAGCGACTGTGCACATGCTTTCAACACATTCACAAATTAATGCCCATGCAGTAAGCATTAAAATGCATAAGATAGCTTCGTAAGAAAACATTCTTACAGGCTTTTTATTTCTTCTATTTTTCAATATTTGGCAACTTCTTTTCAGATGAATAATATTCGAGCTATTTTGAAGTGAATCTCCCGAAGCCATCTTTGAAAAGATCTTTATGAATATCCTTCACTTTTGTGGTTTCACTTGTATTTCATTTTCATGCGTCTATTTTCAAATCGAAATGAACGAATTATACGTAATGTCCATGTCAATGTTTGACAGAATAATGCAAATATTTTATAAGATTATGGACCAATTTTGAGATTTAAAATCACAGTAAAACCACAACAGTGTAATTCTGAGAACAGATTTTGATATTTTCCCTACAGTCGTAGAAATAACAAGGAGGTGGAATTCAACGATCCTTTTAGCGCATGCGCATCGAACAATCAGCAGCTATGGGATTTTAATAGGAATCTTCACAAACTGTAAATCTACTTGAAATGAAATTAAGTATTAAAAAAGATAATAATAATACTAAACTTAATGTTTTGTCGAATGGAACTACTCTGGGACTACTATAACACGTGCACAAATCTTTGGCACGATAAACGATTGCATAATTATATGTAATTTTGAATTTCAAATTTGATTTGATAACTGTATATAAGGTTTTATGTTTTTTGAAATACAATTGTACAAAATAGCATAGATATTATTAAATATAGTTTTGAAAATGTACTTATTCTATTACAGGCCACATACACAAATTATTAATTCTTTAGATATTTTAAAGCATCAGCTGTTTGAGATGGTAGTTTTGATTAATTTTCAATAAGTAGACACAGTTTGTGAAGAACAAACTCTTGGATAAACTCGGGTTCCAAAAGGGTTGTATTGACGAGTAAAGACCCACTGCAGTTCAGATTTACATCTACGCACAAAATATTTGAACTTACGGCAAGGGCACCTGGTGCTGATAATGAGCTTTTTGCAGTTGCTTTTGTTGTTCGCTTCGCCTACCTACAAACATGGGCGGTTCGAAACGCTTTCGAAGTATGTGATTATGCGCTTGCTTGACGCTTGCCAAGTCTACACTACCATTTCGTTTTCCTATAAACACTGGCGTTTCAAATCGCTTTGATTCAAAATTGGAAGAATTTAACAATTCAAATTCCAAAGGAATACTTCTACCCTTACTCAAAATATCAGCTGCAGAGTTTAAGTTATAGCGTTTGAGCAAAGAATCTGCAAGGTTAATGCGCAAGCGCGGGTCTTCTGGCACTGACCTGCGTAGTGCAATATAGCTAAAATAAGTAGGCGTTTCTTCCGTGTCTGCTCTCCGTCGACCAACAAACAAAGGCGTTCCTCTTTTACCAACAAGTTTAGGAGCATTCATATTCCCTCCCCTGCCAACGACAAGATGCATGCGGCGTTTTCCTATAAAATAAGGTGCTCTGCGTTTGCCAACAAATATCGGATGCTTTGCCCTTTTATCAGCATTAAGCTCTGGGATTTCTGCCGATTCTGGAAACAGAAGTGTTGACCTCTTAAATCCCACCTGAGGAGAAAGGAATAGTCGTTTTCCAAGCGGATTGCTATCGCGCTTGCCAACAAATAACTGTCTGTTTAAGCGAGCAACTCGCTCAAATGCGTCATCTTCGTCACTTGGGTAAATGTCATAAGACTCTTGCTTCAGAAGTTCAGCCCGAATTGCTGCTTCCAGTTTTTGCAATGCGTCGTCGCTGTTGTCATCGCGTTTACCGACGAATTTAGGAACATATGGCGAACGCTTTACCCTGTCGTCTGTATGTTCTGTAGCTTTTGCCTGCTCTGCTAAGTTGCAAAAATAAAAAGATTAATATTAACTACTGCTGTAAAATACATATAATAAATTGTAATGCGGTCGAGAATTGCGAATAATATGGAAAAAAATGTAAGAACACCTAGAGAAAATATATATGCTTGTATAACATTTCAAACATCAATTTAAAAGACATGGGACAGGAATTATGTTTTTATTATATATTTCTTATATTTATTTTATTATTTTCGTTTTGTTTTCGGATTGTCGTCGCGCATTAGACATGACCTGGAAATTCGCTTTGAAGAATATTATAGTAATATTTTTGATATTCTTCGTGCTAAACTTCGAAGAGTGATGTTTCCACATTTTATCCAATCCAATTTGAAACTTGACCACCATCCCTTAGTTTAGGATCCTAATTAATCCGCGATCTCCGGTATCACAGACTTACGAGGTTTGGTTATTCAGTGTGACACACCCCAACATCAAATAAACAAATTAGCCTCCCACGACCAATGACCTCGATGCTTGTCTTTTTATTTGAATTATGTATCCTGTCCGCATAATACACGATCGACCGTTATAGGAATATGTAGTTATTCCAGAGCTATTCCTGTACATATATTTTTCCATTGGTGAAATTGTCTCTCCAAATAGAGGCACTTTTTCATATATTTTATCACGTCTTAAGTTGAGAAAGTGCAGGGCAGCATATGGTTTTTCTCCACTAAATTATAAATTGCAACTGCATTCAGAATCAATTCATGCGAGTGGGAAAATGATATTTAATTTCGTGATTTTCTCATATAATATGATTTTATAAAGGAAATAGCTTCTACTTGAAATGACACATCGACCTAATCTTGTTAGGTCATACGGAAGTAATCGATATTTGAATAGACATTAAATTTATTTTATGTTATGATTAGTATAATTTTAGACTCACCATTTGCTTTGACCTTTAGAGAAGAAAAAGCCCATAGTAAAGTTAATATCGTCCCAAATGTTAGCTTCATTTCTTTCAGCCTGAAATAGAAGTGAAAGCAATGAAATAAAAACAAAATCTGGATAAACGAAATCATAGTATCTTTTATACAATAAAATTCTTTACAGTAAAATATTGGAGGGTTGTGAAAATGTTCTTGTTTACAGGTTTCGTGAAATGTTTGAAATTAGAAGTCGGCAGACATGATCCACGAAAGCAATAACTACCCTAAGTGAAGAATATAACCAACAAAATTCCACTATACTTGGATGCCAATTCGCCACCCCCCCCCCCCCTCCCTCCGTAGTAGTGTTGTTTAGTTGAACAGCTCACTGCCTGCGGAACCAAATCTTATATATATATATATATATATATATATATATATATATATATATATATATATATAACTTTATTAACATTCTCTAATTTGTATCAACAAAGATGCCGTATAGCCCCGCTACATGACGTCCTCAGAATGACATCACATTTGACGGTTTTTGGGGGTTTTTTTTGGATTTTTGTGTTTTTTTAAATTTTGACGGCAAATTGTTGGTCCGCGTCATATAAATTTCATATTCTCTGTAGAATTATTCATCAAATAATAACAAACACAGTTGATTAAATTAAATCATAAGGAATGAAAGTAATTTTTACTCATTCGATACGATATAAAGCAAGCTGCGACAATTTACTCGATTTCATAAACCGCTTCACAGAATGCCTGTATGAATCCACGAGTCAGTCGTGAGTTTGGCGAATTCTTTTCAAACTGGACATCGTGATGGAAGTTTCTAACCTTTTGGCCATTCAATATCATACACAGGACGTGGAGCTAACGGACTGCAACAGTAATGATAATGAACTACGGAAACGATTACCAATCTTGTACGTATGTATATAATTATATGTAAATTGTGAGATATGATCAGGGAACGGTGTAATCCCCACACTAAGTCTTGCTATGAAACCATGATTCAATTGTCGACATTGGTGAGCAAATTCTAATACCCACAATGCAAAGAATACGATAGATCCATTATCAGAGAACTGGAAATAAATCGTTCCTACAGAGTGGTACTCATATGTATCAAATCACAGAATATCAGGGGATGTCATTAATTCAATAAACATATTCTGTTGACATTGGCCATCTCCAATGCTCCATAAGCAGTAAATCGTAAAATATAGAGGGATTCAAGTTCACCATTAAGTGCAGGAGAGCTTAAGGAATTGAGCTGTAGTCTGTAACACTGATCTTTGATGGGAATTCAGAAAGTGATATCGGATAGCTTTTGAGACCTAGGAACGCTAACTTTGCTAAATTGTTGTAAAGTTTGGAGAAATATGACTCTGTGAACTCTAACTGACAATGGTATCTAGGTCACAGTTCTTTAAGAAGCAATACTGAGTTGCACAAAAATGTCGTCTGTCGTGGAAAGACAATGCATGATAGTATGTGTTATTTGCATTAACAGCCATTTTCTGCAGCGATGTTTATTTGGCGCCAATCAATCAGTGTTTATCTATATATATATATATATATATATATATATATATATATATATATATATATATACACGATACAGACCAGCGTTTCATGATTTATACCGGCGTGAAGCATCGCAGTTCATACCCTCATGCATTTTCAATATTTTCAATACTGTAGCTTGTTTCATATCATTACATTCTACTTTCATTTCTTTCACAATTCCCAGTCGTTAAATAAGTCCATTGCATTGTTCACAATTGCAGCGCATTCATCACAATTTGTAAAGATATCAAAGGCGAAACGATTGGAAATGTAAATATTTTACAATATGTCAATTCTATATAAATATATTCAAAGCCTTTTTGATGTTCCATTTTACAAACAATATGCAATCATAATATTATATGTTTATCATTTTTTTATTATTATTATTAGAAATACGTATTGCTTTACATATCTTTCACAGGCATATATCGATATTATAATTATACCAATATATAGTTAACGTCATATATCGTTGTTGGCTTTAAGTATTATTATCTCTTTGGTGGGGTGACAACGAAGCCACCAACTTTAGATATTTTGTTTCTACCTGGGTGCAAGTAGAACAAAATAGCATCATATGTGGAAGAAAAAGTGTGTTAATGCATGAATTAATCCGATGACTAAGGGGTTCACACCATGCATTCTGTCCCTTTTTATTACGCTTTAGGAACACAGGAGAAATTAAGCTCTGAAATGAAGGTCATTTGACACCAGCCTTTCTGCTATAAATGGAGAAATAAAGAGAAATGAACCTATATTTTTGTAAAGACTGGTGATTACAAAGTGTCATCTACTTTCCTTAGTTGTACAGTGCATCGCTTAGAATCATCCGATTTGTACATCACATCCCATGACGCTGTCAAATGTACGCTGAATTGTATATGCTTTTACAGGGGTTTGTGAGTAAGTGAATTTGGATGGTCTTGTGGTGTTTCATTTTCTCAAAGAAATCGCCAAAAATATATAGTGAAAATGGACTGTATAAGCAAAGAGACAAAGTGCATTATTTATTATTTTATGCAGTTCATTTTAGACAATGCAATACTATATCTATATAATAAATACATATTTCATAATATTTAAAATATGTGTAGATCATTTTTGTTTCATCAATATAAAAATATTACCATTCTTGTGGAATTATATGATAGACTGAACAAGTGATTGATTGATTGTTTGTTGTTTTCCACCATACTCAACAATTTTTCAGTTATCTGGTGGCGTCCATTTTTTATGGTGGATGAGAGAACCCAGATACAATGTACACGGAAAGAGAACACCGACCTTCCGAAAGAAAACTGGCAAACTTTGTCACATACATGTATATCGGTGCGAGCGAGAATCGAACCCGAGCCGACTAGAGATGAGAGGCCTTGTGTTTTTGAGTGCAATGCTCTAACCACTGGACCACGGAGGCCATTTTTAACAAATGAAGATGTTGAACAGTGACCAATCTCATAACCACTATAAGGAATATAAAATTAAGAGCTGAGCAAGCACAAACCTTCCACATACCGGACACGTGATCAGGTATCTAGGAGGAGTAAACACCCTCTGCTGACAAGCACCAGCAGTGAGCCCTATCTGTTGATCAGGTAAACGGAGTGATGCGTAGTGAAAATCAGTATGTAAAGGACGGCTTAATAAATTAGTATGAAACACATCAGACAGCATTTGACCAAGAGGTATATCGTATGTGCTAATTAGATCATTATAACGACCATAAAATTAGCAAAGTGCTGGCGTTAAAAGAAATTATTGAAACTCTTATAAAATAATTTCATTTGTCTGAAGCCTGTCTCGATTTAAAAATCGATCCTACGCAGAATATGCTTTCGCATATTGAATCAGTTGAAAGACATAAACACAATTTGCAGGTGACACTGGATTGCTACACAAATATGAAAAATTGATGATGGAGAAACTGAAGACACCTTCTTTGTCATAAAGTTCAGTTGTTAGTTCTCCGTTGAGATCTATGTTCAATAAAACACCCAAAATACTAATTCATCAAGTAATGTTATTCAGTGAGTATATTTCTATTGATAAGAACACAGACACAGGCGATCTACCTAGTTTGACTGACGCACTAAAATCATAAATGCTTCATCGCAAATCAAACCATTTTAATTAATGAATGAACTAATAGTAGCAAAATAAAACGCCCCGTAACCGCATTGGGAACATTCGGTAATACAAACGGTTGCGAGAGGCAAAATTCAGCAAATGATTGGTGACTATGGACCCCGAGAGACCACAGATCGATGATTGGAGCGGTGACAATTAAAACGATCAAGTCCACAGGTTACCTTAAAAGATCATCGTTCTCATCTCTGGAGGTCCTGAGGATGATCACTCACAAGATGTTTGTAGAAGTTTGCAAGCTTGGCTCATCAGCTATGAAAGGTAGTTTTAAAGTTGATTGCCCGTTTGGGTGACCTTTGGTAGTTTTCGCATTTAATGTCAATTCCTAGGTCAGTTAATACAACACATATGATTTCGTTCCAATATTTAGAGTGATAGGTGCATTAGGTAATAGCTACAGCGGTATACTGCAATCAATTAACACTTCATGAATATATATGTAGGGGGAATGTATCTTTATACATCACTTTTATAATAAGCAAATTTAGAGATAATTAATTTCATCAGAGTTATAAATCGTTCAGTGGCTCCTCATCTGGGAGCTCTGTTGTCTATGCTAGCGGACGTGGCTTTCGTATTTTCCCGTAAGGGGAATTTCCGAAACTGAATTCGCGTTCAAAGTATGCGATATTGAAATATAAGTGCATTATTGGGCGAGTACTAATTTCAAATGTACGATTGAAAAAAGCGAGTTTATGACATTTTTTTTAATAATACAAGACTTCAAATTCTTTACATATCAAAATGTCAAGATTGTATGATTTATTTTATGTTGTTTAACGTCCCGCTTAAGAATTATTCAGTCATACGGAAATGGCACTATTGCCATTGAAGGACTGCAAAATTTAAGACTGTTTGGCGCTTAGGCCTTTGAGCCACACCTGCTGCGACACGGAGCCTCGGATTTTGCAGTCTTATCCGAAGGACCGCCCCCATTTAGTCGCCTCTTACGACAAGCAATGGGTACTGGGGACCTATTCTAGCCGGATCCCCACGGGACAAAATGTCAGGAACGTGACTTGGAAATAAAGTCATAACTTTTCTTTATTCAAATCAATATTTCTTTTTATTACCTTGATTTTGATAAATTAATGGGTGACGCTCCATGGTACACTGAACAGTGTTTTAAAATAATCACAAACGTAATCATTTTTGTGTATTCTTTTGATAGTTTTGAGTATTTGAATATTCTTTCGTTACAACACATATTCCATGCGTGAAGAACAAAAGTTTGAAATATCAATTAATTAATACTGATGCTTCTTGAATATAAATTGTGAATTACAATAGATGATTGGAAAAGTTACAACGTATTTTGTTCCATCTCCATTGCTAAATTAAAAAGGGAACAGAATTAGCGACTACGTTTTTAAATCGAATATACTGGCTAACTATGCAGCTTTTTAAAAAGCGGAATGTTGAGAACAGTTATAAGCTCTAAAATCTACCATGGATAAAATCATTATTTCCGTCCAAAGAATCTATCAAAAACAGGTTCTAACAATGCTGCCCAATCCATGAATTCCTTTTATACAAGATTCCACCATTATCGTTAAGTCAAAACCATAGACCGGACGCAGTAGTGTCTTGACAACGAAACTAATTAACACTGCACTCAATGGTAGAGCGGAAACCTCGGTTCTTCTTAACCCAAGACCTTTCGCCTAACAAAACACGTCACCGACAAAGTTGTTCTCGGAATACAAGAATTCTATTCTTCAAACTTAAACCATTTTTTCTCATTAATTGAACACATGAAATGAACATTTAGATTTCGGCTTTGCAGTGGCCCTTGTTGATACTCTCACTTTGATATTGCGGATACTACTTTTATAACAATTTTCAGTTATTTATTCCTAATCTCTGTTTTAAGTTGACTTGAGTAAAAGGAATATTTACGCTAAACAAACTTTCCATCAATATGAATTAATCTATATATTGATCTGAGAATGTGGAGAGGGTTATGGTGTAACTCTTTTATTCAAGAATTGTTTTGTTGTTCAGTTTGTCTCCAATATTTGAATACTACGTCCATCAATAACATTCCCTACCATGTCCGAGACAGTGAAAGAAATACCGGATATAAAATAGTATAAAAATCACATCAGTGATAAAGGTTTTGCTTTCCCACATTAAGGCATCAAGGTAAGATTACACGAAAATGAACAATTGCACAAACAAATGCAAACTTAGTCTTGACATCCATTAAGAGATAGCCGAGATCGATTTCAACTTTTATCGAGAAATTCCATCAAATGACAGATATCACTGGAATCTTACCACTACTGTTATGAAGTTCTACAACAGTACCAAAATACATCGCGGGGGTTTGACATTAAAACAAACACCTAGAAATTGCTAGTTTCATTGTCGTAGAACGGTAGCTCAAGTGACGAACTGGTGTGACCAGATTCTGAAACTCGATCACCAGATCTCTACAACAGATGGCATATTTACACAGATCTTCAGACGTTTTAGTGAGAATTCCAAATCCCTCGACGGACGGATTTTCTGAGGAAAAATACTATAAAATATATTTTTCTCATACTCATATATATATATATATATATATATATATATATATATATATATATATTGACAATTTTATTATCTATTGATTACTAACTATTATATATATATTGCTATCCAATAATTTAAATTTTAGCAACTGAGATATAATTATGCAGTATGTTATATAATAGTATAATAATTGTCTTTATGTTTATTCATATATAAAATGCTGAACTCAGAACAATAGAGTTAATTTCAATAATTCTATCAACAAACCTATGATATTCATCAGGGAAATCACCTAACTCAGCGGCGGTGTCAGTATTGTTTTGCAGCACAATATTCCCTTAGTATATTCAGCGAAAAAGATTTGGGCATGATTTCAAAATCCTGTTTCAAGTATTTCTCGAAAGTTTCAAATCACAGTAGAGTGCTTCTGCAGAAGAGACTAACAATAGAATGAAGAGAAAATTAGAAAGATGTGGCAATTAATAAAGGCATGCCTTAATTGTCAGTTTATGTTTGTCTATAGTAGATTAACATTCACACGCACAACATACATTGTACGTTAGAAAGAATATTCCTGAAATCTTTTAAGGTCTCAGAAGTCTGTTATATTCTGGAGAATGGGACCTTTAAGTTGTGATTGAATGAATGAAACTTCCATAATGAAGTTTCAAAATGAGATTCAAAATGGAAGGACGGTAAATTTTCTTCTTCTTATTGCCTATCTATCGGATGTCATAGACTTTGTAAGATGACATTGATGAAACATTTGATATGAATTACTGCATTCAAATGCGAGCAAAATTCCTTACTCTCTTTCTTTTTTAATTTTTTATTACTTTATTTATTTATTTATTTATTGACATTTCCTTTCTAAAAACAAATACGATGAATCGTAAAACAGCATATTCTAAATACCAGTACTTAATTTTATCTATTTCAAAACGCTTGTAGTTTGTGATCGAATCTGCGCTTTTACAATAATAATATTTTCATCCATCACAATACCATGAATTGGTATATGGGTTACACTAAGTGTTCGCGTCGTCCAGGAAATTGAAATAAAGAGTCTGGCTATTGCTGGTTATTTTCTTCATTACTGGTTTATCGTTCCCCCGTCGGGTTGTTTATACGAATTTCTCACTAAATCCGACAAATTATATTCGCGTGTTTGGTCAATTTGTAAGTTGTTTGCATTTGCGAAAAGAAGGAATATTATTTCACTTAATCCAATGCTTTATAGCAGAATCTCACAGATTTTCACGCTTGCTTTGAATCACAAGAGGGTCTTTAAAATGCGGTCACGAATGCTTTTGGATCATCATGGCTGTTTATAGATGCACAATTGCAATATTCTTGGGGAAGTATACAGGTTCCCCTCCAGAGAATTAAATCGCAAGAAATCTGACATTTTAAAGACAAAGGAGAAATTAAAAATGAAACGTCACTGCACTTTCTTAAAACAAATATAGCACTATAACGAACATCACCAATGCAGAAATTCACAAGGACTTGTAACTCAACCCGAAATTAAAATTATCAGGTCTGAAACTTATCTAGCAATAACGCCATACTTGATCGTGCCTATCTTCAGTCAATTTGTCAGATACGAGCTGAGAAAATGTCAGTCTTTATTGTGGGAATTTTAGGGATATCAATTCATTTTAGGTAATAGCCAAGGCGGTTACGGAATCGATTAACTGAAAACATATGCACTTGAAATCGCATAAAGTGATTCTTTTTCCTATGTTCATATTGCTCTCTCTGTAAGTATGTCACGGTGATATTGCTCATAGGTATGCTTATTACTTGATACTTATAATCACATCGGAATTAGCATACAGGGGATATGGATTAATTGTTTATATATCTAAAGTTGCACCAAAACGTAGCCAATAATAATTTTCGAAATATGCATCAAATTCAAAATATCCTTTACATGAGAAAACCTTTAGTCATTTTCAATATATATATATATATATATATATATATATATATATATATATATGCATTATTGGCTCACGTACAAAAATGAGTAGCTATCTACTTTGTACCACCCAATTAAATGAAAACAAATAGTTTCATGTTAGATAATCGCATTTAATTAATATCAATGGAATCGGTGATATACTGGTTTTACCATCGCAGGGCGTCATGAACGGTATAGAAGTGACGTCACTTTAAAATGGCGACGCCAACAGCCTTCTTGTCGCACTGAAAAATGTAGAACTTCATAATTACATGCATATTTCTTTAGTTTACTACCTTTCATTACGAACGCCGTCCAAGCCTTTAAATCAAAAAGAAAAGTTCTAGTACAACAAAATTTAAAGCTATGTATGTTAGAGGGCTTGTGCTCAAAGTTAACATGGGCTATTTTTAAAGTAGATGAAACATTATCATGGTCATGGAAATTATCATTTATCATCAATTACATTCAAGAGTTTACGTGATGTATCGAGTCATTTTGTAATATATACATACATGTATATGTCAAATGTGTTAAGAATTAAAGATCATTGTTTCTGATAACCCGCTCTATCTATCTATCTATCTATCTATATATATATATATATATATATATATATATATATATACATGCTAACAAAACACTAATTTTCATAACGCGCGTTCTTCAAATTCAACATCGTGTTTAATGTATTGGCATAAACGTATCATCAACGCAATCCATGTCAAATGATCGTTATATAAGGATCAAAAAACCATACAGATACAATAAATAATGTAAATTGTAACACATGACAATCGATGATCATGTTAAAACCGCAATAGTATAAGGCTTGAAAGGTTACAAGCAAGGCGAGGATCTGAGATTAACAAATGCGCTTACGTCATATTTTAAGGAGTGTCATTTATCTTTTGAATACTAGCGTAAGAAAACCTACACAATACTTTTTTCCCCCGATCGTCCACTAAGACGAATGTGTACGTAAATCTCTTTGTGCCTTTAATTGTCGAAAATGAGTCCTGAGGGTCTCCTTTAGGATAATCAATAAGGTGACAATCTGCCGGATTTATAGAAACTATATTTATTGAGAGATTCGGTACTTCACTGGTGCCAACTGAGGGAAATCCCTCATGGGGAATGAAGATGTGAGAGCAGTGAATATGGTTCATTAATATTAAGCTAAATTTGAAACGCACAACAAGCAGATACATGTAAACATAATTGAAATGACCAAATCAATGCAATGAGGGCGATGAAGTGAGGCTAATCATACAGATAAATGAATATTGTATATTTAAATTTACCACTGCGTTTTTGTTAGTTACTTTCCAAATTAGTACAAAATGTAAGTTTAATGGAAAGAAGGTTAAACATGTAGATAAAAAAGTAAAGGTAAAAGAAGGACCAATGGAAACACCAAAGGTGCGATCAGGTACATAGAACAGTTAGCATCCCCTATTGACCGTCAGCTTTTTATTCTTAATGAGGTAAACTGAGTTGTTTGTTTGTTTGTTTTACGTCCCGTCGAGAATGTTTCACTCATATTGAGACGCCACCTGCTATAGGTGAAGTACCTCAAATTTAGACCTATGCTTAGCGCTCAGGGCCGTAGCAGTGAGGGTTCTTTAACGTGCCAACGCCTACCGTGACACGGGGCCTCCGTTTTTAAGGTCATATCTGAAAGACCCGTGATTCTCACTTCTATATGCCGAGAGTTTGACGAAGGAGCAATCACTACCCATTTTTCGTCTTAGGTTTTACGCGGCCATGGCACGAGCGGGGCTCGAACTCACCACCTCCCGGTTACGAAGCGAACGCTCTAACCACTGAGCTACCGCGACCGGTAATCCGTAATCAAAATTGATAGGTGTGAAACACGACAGATAACATTCAACCTATCAACAGTTTGTATTTGCGAATTATATTATTATAATGACCATAGAATTAGCAACTTTTGAAACCTTTGTAACACCAAACCTGTCTCAGTTTAAAAATTGATCATACGCAGAATATGCTTTCGCGTATTGATTTTGTTTGTTTGTTTGTTTATAGCCGCCTGAGCAATTTTTCAGCTATCCGGCGGCTGTCACCATTACCGGTGACAGGGCTGCAAATTTAGGCCTATGCTCGGCACTCAGGGCCTTTGAGCAGGGAGGGATCTTTATCGTGCCACACCTACTGCGACACGGGACCTCGGTTTATACGGTCTCATCCGAAAGACCGGCACCCACGTCCCACAGTGGGATTCGAACCCCCGACTCAAGGATCATCAGATCTTTGAGCCCGACGCTCTAACCACTGCGCCACGCGGGCGGTGAATCGCTTGAAAGACGGAAACAACAATGTACTTGATGGTAAAATGTTTCTACATAATTATAGGAAATTGACTATGCAGAAGACACTCTGTTTGTAATAAATTGTAGTTGTTAATTCACCGTTAACATCTATGTACAATAAAGCATTCAAATATGAAGGCTATACGGAAAAGTCTGCCGCATCTTTTATTTTGAGTTAACTGGAACATATCGAATCGACATATGAATGAAAGTGAATATTGATAAACATAAAACGTCGTCGAAGTATCTAAATCTCGAGCTGAGTGCTACAGTGAGAGGTTTTGCTCTCAAGTTGAAGCTTTTGAATAAAATCAGCTAATAGAGGAGCACACTTCGTACCATAGAGTCCTGGTCTAATTTGTATAATAGGGTATATTGGATCATGGAATAACTTATACATAATCTCTCTCTGTAATCATAAACCCCCCACCATAATACAATCTCATTATCTATTATAAGCACATCATGCTTATTAATCAGAAGTATAAATGTCATATTGCAACATGTTGCATACGGTTAGGTGGTATCGTACTTAACACGAACTCTACTTTTCTGAGAGTTTTCAACTTTTTTTTTTTTTACTTTTTTTTTTTTTTTTTTTTTTTACGTTTTTCTATAATATTGTCAGATAACATTTTATAAACTATTAATGTAGCCAGAGTACCAGAGTATAGCTTATTGTTTGATTTTTTGTTTCTACCTGTACTGTCTTCTTTTCTTCAACCTTTATTTGTGAGTTGGTTTATTTACACCGATTTGTTACTTTAATGAAAAAAACCCATATCCAATGGTTAGGTTGGAATGTAGGGGTTAATGTTAAATCCTAACCCAATATCATAATAAATTATATATACTCAAAGGAAAAAAACCCCCAAAAAACTATTAATTTCATTCAAGAATATCAATATACTGACAACATTGTAAGATGAAATAGACCCTTAACATATTTCAAAAGTTGCAGGAAGAAATTAATTTCATACACTCCACGGTGTCAGTTCATATTCCTTGTACATATAGTGTATTCATAATCTTTTGGTCGTAGAATTCATTGTTTTGATGACCAGCATACAAAATGAAGGAAATTTTCATAAATAAATGAAGGATTTTTTGTTTTGTTTTTTTTTGTTTTTGTTTGTATTTGGTTTTTGTATATGTCCACTAAATTTTTATTCCACCGTTTAGAACTTTGATCATTTAGTTAATAAAAACAACAAAACTCTTTTGAGAATAAATGCACTACAGGACTTTCAGAGTACATTGTCCGGAAGTTTTTATTGTTATTTGCAGCACCAGGTATCACAGGTAGGGCACTCGCCCTCTTGTTGACCCTAAGCATTAATTCATAATTAATGCAGTTTAATTTTCTAATCAGAGACTAACTGATAATCAGCGAACTATATGAGGTATTTATTGGGAGCGGGGCATTTATTTATGTGATGAATCATTTATTTTTATTGATTATATTTGAACTCATATGTATGTAGCTTGTCTCGCAGTTTTGATCAACTTTGTTTCTTGAAGTACATGAGTTAGTTTCTTTGCATTTCCCACATAAAGATTGTTGAAGACCTGTAAGCTCATTCTTAAGACCAAGGCGCAGAGATGATACACATGGGACAAATGCACTGTGTAATATCATCGGGAACCTATTTTATGTTTACAAGCATCTATTACCCAACTCTCTTCTCACCGAAGCTCGTTTTTGCTGTCGTCTGATATGTATACAAAAACGTAAGGATGACTAGCATTTATTACTTAACAAATGACGAAAGAAATCTTAAACAGAATATTCGGGCTGGGGGTCAGCTAATGTAACTCTACATTAAAAGTACCCCTGCAAAGTTAATTGACTCAGAGTCAGACACTCTGAGTTCCCCCAAATCCTGAAAACAATGCTACACTACAAGTCGGCATATCAAAAAGCATAAGAAAATAATGCTACACTACAAGACGACAAATCAAAAAGCATCAGAACAACCCAGAGCAAAAAGATGGTTAACTCTATTTATTTTCAGCATACATTTTGTAAATTTTCTTTTTGCCATGTTACTTTGTTGTAATGGTTCCGTGAATTGACACTCGGTTCTGTATTACGAGTATTACACGTTCCATTCTTTAGATCTAATGCAATCAAGTGGCTGTAGAGCACATTTATTGTCACAAATTCTTATCCTTAAGAGGGCATTGTATTGAGTTTTCATAAAAAAAATATGATATAATATCTGTAAGCGTTTCCAAAAAAGATATTTTAAATAGAGCAACATTACTTTTAAAATCATGATTTTACAACTAATGAAATTGGTGTTGTAAATACAAAATTGATAGTGGGAATTCGTATAGATAATCCTCTCAAAATCCAATTCAAATGACGTCTTCCCATGTGTTGTTTTGAGAATAATCAGAACTGATTATTACATTGTGTTCAGTGTAATCCTCTTATTCTCCAGATTTTCTATCTTTTGTTTCATTTTTATTATTTTTTTTCTTCTGAATTTGAGACAGGTAATACGTTTCAGTTTAATATCTCTAAATCCTGCACAGCGGATAAGGCCATGCCTATATTTCTTAGGTGAAATCAATACTGAAGAATAGCATCCTTAATTTTATTAAGACGATAGAAATGCAACACATGCAGGTGCGTGTACCTATTATTGTACAGCAGACATGAAAACGAGTTAGATTAAAAAAAAATCACTTGTAAATTTAATTCCAAAGCAAAGAAAATATTTGAAAAGTGAGGGACTATCATATATAGATCTACAACTAATTATTTACGAACATAATTGTTTAATATTTTTTCTGCAAATAAAGTAAATCGGACGCACGTTTAACACTTTATGGCAAGGTATATTTTCACTTCTGTAACCACGGCGGATTTTTCCCTAGTAATATTTTAAAACTTTTTAAATGTGAGAACTGGTGGGATTTTTTTTCCATTAATAAACCTTTCATAACTACGTTCCACGATACGTTGGGGGATAATTTGTGTGATATAGATAATTTGTCATAATTTCATCTCATGCTCTCTACTTCTGAGCGGCGGAAAAGTCTACAATAAGGACGTATTCCGTCATTAGCAGTTCTTTGTTTAATCAGACTGTGCCAAGATCATGAACTGTGTAAAATCAGAAGCCGCAAATGTCACTAGGAAAATCCATACCAAATCTAGCTATTGTAAGGTAGAGACTCCATGCAGGAAATACATTCCCCATCAAAATAAAACTGAAAAGTCACATAGTTGATTTCAGAGAAATGTGTTTCTGTGCAATACGACTGATGTTTCATAAAGGTAGTAGGTCGATGATCAACTTTTTTCGATTTTTATTATCTCGGACCAAATTAGCCGTCAATGATGGGAGCACAGTAGAGGAACGTAATTAAAGAAATTAGCGATCATTTGCCTCAGGTACGAACTACTGAAATGAAATAATCCTATGTTTTTGCCCTCATCCGAGGATGAGTCTGCGATTTCAATTAGCACAGATACATTTTACGATATATATTGACGGAATAATGATAGGAAAAGGATTGAACATTGATTATACTGTAGTACTTTTAAAATCTGGGTACTTAACAACATATGCATTTTATACAGCAAAAAATAGCAACAAGACATTGTATTCATATATTATTTTTGCAAAAATTTAGAAAAACATCAATTTAACGTTAGTATTATATATCAAAGCATACAAATTGCCATAAATAATAAAATTTCAAAAGCAAACCACTTGCTTGTTTATGGAACAAATAACCAACCTTTGGTTTTTAGAAATCCTTTGCCGATGTTTCACAAATTTCTTTGCTCTTTCGTGCTGACAATCACCGTCTCCTTTTTCAATTTATTTCTCTCGTATCACTGCAATTAGAGAATTATGTATCTCTATTTATGCCCATCGCGTAAAAACAAGAATGTCAATAATAAAAGGGGTGGGACTTACATGACGTCACTTTGCCGCCTTTTCCCTATCGGAAAACAACGATGACGGCATGTGGTTGTTTAAAGGAACTGTATTGGAAAGCGTGATGATTATGTACGTGGGGGACCGACGTCTCCCCTTGGCTTTTAAGTAGAAACAAAATCAGACTGAAAGCTATGTCAATACCATTGATTCTCTTGAGACAATTGATGAATTATTAATCAAATTCGACACTCTGGACCTGGCGTGATTTCAGCAGAAGTATCTTATTTCATCTTTAAAATATTAGAACATTAAAATCTGTCCGTTTATTAATCCCTTACCACACATCACACAGGACATGATAATCTGGGGATAATATGTGTGATAGCCCAGACCTTCATTACACGCCAAGGTCTTCCACAAGTGATAGCTCATTTACGAAATCTCTAGAAGTGTCTTGTAGTAGCTAAACAATTTCTCAGAGTCGGACTTCGAAAGGAAACTTACTATAAGTTTCATATTATTTATCGGCAAATTTTATTGGCATATCATATCATTCATTGCATCATCTTCAGAGAGAAGTAACTGTGAATTTCTGGATATTCAAAACAAATTTGTAGATTTTTATTGTTCTTGAAACATTGGGAAAGGTCTATCATTTTGGGTAAATTGGTTACTGACTCGTATATAACCTGATTTTCACTATCAATTATTCTCTTTCCCCATGTAAGTAAAATCAATTTCGATAATTTCTATGCAATGTATTTCATTGACTTTCAATTTATATCAAGCGTGAATTTACTTTCTTAGCTATCTTGTTATTTTTATTTATTTATTTTTACTTTTTAAGCAAAACAGTCATTGTGATGTTCTTTCATTGGGTTGTATCCTCCATATTTTTACATAATTAAATATATATATATATATATATCACTATGCATATCGTTAATGTAAATATATTTTAATGTATTGTGGTATCCGAGATTAGTTTGTGTTAAATTTGTACGATTTTATTCTTTTATTATGAGCATTTATGAAAAAAAAGATGAATATGTCCAGATTTAATCACAAATGTAGAACTCAATACTCTGACATTCATATATACAGCATGTGCAAGATTGCCAAAAATATTAACAATTTAAAAACACCAACCGAAACTTTCGTCATATTATACACAAACAAATAAACACGGTTACAGCGAACACGTTGTTAATGTGTTTAAGTTTACAGCGAATTGATTTTCAATCCCAGTAGGTTTAAAACGTATTTAGAAGTTATTGGATATAACGTTCATAACGAATCAAAAGTGTTCGTTCCCAGCACCTCGCTATAAACGTTCAACTGTAACCCAAGAGCTTTAAATACCCTTTGCCTAATTATGTGAGATGCTCGCGCATTTTTTATTTTTTGGATTCTTGGTATTCATGGAAGTTAACTGTAGTAACTGGGGTGAAATATTCTCGAGCAGGGCGTTAAGCAATATATAATCAGTCAATCAACATTCTACTCCACTTATGTTAAAATCACTTTTATCGAACTGTCTAATGATGTAAATATCCCCAGTAACAATAATTTCTGTGTTTATAATTGGCATTCGTCAATCGCAATAAGATACGGTCTCTGTAATCATACGATTTTGACCCATAGTCGGGTTCTTACATGTATACTCGTATATCTAGCTAGGCTGATACAGGGAATGCCTAATTCCGGATGAATTTCCATCGGCCATTTGGTTGTTTCATCCTTCATTTGATCCACTTTTGCCTCTGATTTCTTCTAATATGAAGAACCCTTTCTTTACGGTTGGCTTTCATAATGATGAATCTGTTACTAGTTGTTGAAATTAATGTACAGAATCTTTTCAAAGCCCTTTTTGCATCATACATCTCTGTATTGAGAATTGTGGTCTTTCTGTGGGAGATGCATCAGAGCTACGTGACCAAACCAGTACATGCGTTTCTAGTTGATAAAGACCCCTATAGGAATTTGTAGTGTGATGTTTTGTCCTCGAATTTGAATACTTGTATGCACAGTAAATGGCGCTTTGGAAAGTGTTGACTTTGTCTCTTCGTTCCTTAAAATGAGACATTGTCTTGAAAATACTTCCCGTTTCGCTCAATATACTATTTGATAGTTTAACGCGTATTACAGACCAATAGAATCACCATGGACTTGATTTACTAGGGGTGAAACAGAAACATTCTTAATAGCCTTCATTGACTTAAATTAGTCTTCGATCTGAGAGAGTCTGTTCGGGATCCTCTCGAAAGCCACAATCCGTCATATCAAGACGTCCAGAAAAAGTGTGGGCCAAAAGCAAATTGAAAGAACACATAATAGAAAAGACTAAGATAACGAACAGTACGTATCTCGTAATTCCTGGAGAAAATACAAATCGGAGTGATGGACAATCACGGACCCCTGGATATCCAGAGGTGGGATCCGGTGTCTAGGATGAGTAAGCATCCCCTATCGACCGGTCACATCCGCCGTGAGCCCTATATTTTGACCACTTAAGCGGATAAATCATACATCTGCAATCAGTGCAGTATTGAGGAAAAAATGAGGATAACGAACACGGTGAGAATTCTCATAAATCCTATAAAGAATACAATTTTGGGCGAGATAAATACGGACTCTTGGATTGATTAATTGTTGTTTTACGCGACACTTAACAATTTTTCAGTTATCTGGTGGCGTCCAGTTTTTGTAGGAGAAGGTGAAAGCCCAGATACAATGTACCCGGGAAGAGACCACCGACCTTCCGAAAGTAAACAGGCAAACTTTCTCACATATATCGCGCGAGCGAGATTCGAACCCACGCCGACTAGAGATCTTGTGATTTTTTTGGAGCGCGATGCTCTAACCACTCGGACACAGAGGCCCCTTGCGATAATTTTGAAATTCGGACATTTCATTTTTTAAAATAATACACTTCTTTAATATGTTTGTTTTCTATACGACACGTTTCTTGAAGATTTTAGCCATCAATTTTAGAAATATTAACAAAAACCGTAGTAATTTTCATAGATAATTTTATATTTAAAAATCAAATCTGAGCATTTACACCAGTCTTCTTCGGAGGTTTTAATAGATTTTTATATCATGCTTAACATGAAAGCGAAATTTGGATTTTAGACTCTCTTATCTGCTAACAATACAGCTTTATATCATTTCTTTTTAACCAATCAGTATCAAAAAATCACAAAAATATATAATAATTTAGAGTTTGTGCCACTTCTTCGTACGAGGTCTCTGTCGGCGCGTGTTAGAATCTCGGCCGCGGCGTTATGTGAGCAAGTTTGCCAGTTTACTTGCGGAAGGTCGGTGGTCTCTTCCCAGATACATTGTATCTGGGTTCTCTCCTCCACCAACAAAAACTGGACGCCACCAGATAACTGAAAAATTGTTGAGTGTGGCGGAAAGCAATAAATAATCAATCAATCAATCAATCGTACGAGGTACATAAACGAGCCATTGATTGTATATTGTTTAACGTCCCTCTTTAGAATATTTCACTGATATGGAAACGTCACCAGTGCCGGTGAAGGGCAGCAAAATTTAGGCCTATGCTCAGCGCTTACGGCCTTTGAGCAGGGAGGGATCTTTAACGTACCACACCTGCTGTGACACTGGACCTCTGATTTTACAGTCTCATCCGAAGGACTGCCCCATTTAGTCGCCTCTTACGACAAGCAAGGGGTACTGAGGGCCTATTCTAACCTGGATTCCCTCGGACCAAACGAGCTATTAAATAAAATTTTAGTATAGTGAGCCACCTTAATGTTGAACGATCCTACGTTCTGTTCAGGGTGCCATAGTTGTAGCATTTAGAAGATGGCAGTATTTTCATTAAATGTTCCTCAACCAACCAGTATCAAATAATTAACATGAAAGTATATTATATTCTTTTATTACCCATTTAAGATTATCTCATCTCTGTATATATAAAACAAACGGTGCCAATTATGATGCACCAGATGCGCAAGAAATAATATCTCCTCAATGATGCTCAATTCAAAAATGTTAAAAATCCGAAATAAGAACAAACTTTGAGGAGCTGAAAGAACCAAAAAATACCAAAGCCTGAAACCAAATCCGGCTAACGATCAGAGCTATTGTTTGTTTTACGTCGCGTCGAGAATATTTCACTCATATTGAGACGTCACCAGCTGTACGTGAAGTACCACAAATTTAGACCTATGCTTAGCGCTCATGGCCGTAGCAGTGAGGGTTTTTAACGTGCTAACGCCTACCGTGACACGGGATCTCCGTTTTCAAGGTCATATCCGAAAGACCCGTGATTCTCACTTCTAAATGCCGAGCGTTTGGCGAAGGAGCAATCACTACCTATTTTTCGTCTTAGGTTTGAGGCGGCCATGGCACAAGCGGAGCTCGAACTCACGACCTCCCGGTTACGAAGCGAACGCTCTAACCACTGAGCTACCGCGACCGATCATTCATGAGGCAGGTAATACTTAATTTTTGAATGAATTTCTTAATTTTATCCCAAGAAATATTTTTCCGTATTTTAAGCTAGGCTAAGGAAAACCCTCGGGGACTAACAGTCCTTCAGCAGAGGCATCAACCGAGTGGTTATAATATAAACATAAACGGTATCAATTTTGGTGATAAATTACCACCTGTGAACTGCCATCTTGGTTGTTTGTTGAAGGAACGGTCAATGTCTTTGAACCCGGATTTCCCGGTAAGGAACGCACTAACTACTAGGCCACTGCGACCGATGGCAAAATTACAAATAGGTGAATCATCAAAAGTTAATAAACTGATACAGGTATTATCACAAATAAATAGAGAATTGTGTAGTCCCTCAACGATTTTGAAGTAAAAACAAATGCAGTCCGAACGACTACATGTAACTAATCGACAATATTCAATTCTACTTTTTAAAGTCAAATTATATTAAATGACACAGGATCAGTCATACGTGTAATATTCATCATGGATTTGTTATACATGAGTTGAAGTTTGTATTTTAAAATTTTACATGACTTTCATATTCCAATTACCAAATTAGGTCTTTACCATTCAAAATCATCGGTTTGTATTTATGGTAGAACATGACTATGCATTATAGAAAATGTTTAATTCATTGAAAGTACTTTACGGTAGAATACCAAATGCTTTGATATCAAAACAACGATTAAAGGATGATTTTCATCAAGATAACGGTAGGTGTCACTTCACATTTATATAACATTTTATCTATACATATCTTCGAATGTAATTAGAGTAATTAGAATAATATTCCTTTGAAATCACATTTATTTTATCTCTGTTGTGATAAAGGGAGCAAAAAATGTTGACATAAAATGTAAATCTGTACCTTTTTGCCGCATTGAGACTTGGTGTAAATTAAATGTGGGTTCTAGTAAAAATAAAAAGGTTCTAAAAAACGTTTAGTAAACTGGAAATCACAACACTTTCTGAAATCATCAAAACGTACGACTTTTCAACACGTTACACGACCATTCCTCACGAAAAATTAAAGACCACACTTTTTGACATCATAGACAGATGCTTCGTCAACAAAAATAGAAATTTATATATTTAGTCATCAGCTTAATAAACATTAATTTGTTAAACACCATCCTGTGTCAACGCAAAAGTACTCTGAAGTTGGTATTAAAAAGGTGCTGGAGTTCCTCATTACCTGTAACAAATATCTTTGTAGTCTTTGGTGATCAGGTCTTCCAACACTCTTGGAATTTCAATGAACATTAGTTTAGCCCGACTCGGTCATGCTGAGCTGATGATATCTTCGTCATAGTACTGATGTACTTGCAATACCCTTCAAAGTATTTATTTATCCTGTTTTTTCTTTTGCAATTTCCCAATACGCCAACATTTCCATGTCGATATGTACACATCAAGCGGTGGATCCGAGGCGAGCGGGGAGCAAGGAATCCGAAATTTAATTCATTTTACTATGGCTACTTAAAAAAAGTTCCTTCTCAACAGCTTTAGAGACGTCTCATAAAGATGAGCAGATTAACCCTGATAGTAAACACTGACCCCGTTCCATCACACTTCAAGCGGAAGTGTCCGAAAAATCAAACAAAGCCTTTAACAAACGTTTCATCCTTTGCTATTCAAAAAGGTCTACAAGGAATAATTGGAACTCCAAAATCTGTCAGAAAATTGAGATCTGGAACACCTCTTATAGGTTTTGTTTGTTTGTTTTACGTTCCGTTGAGAATTTTTCACTCATATTGAGACGTCACCAGCTGTAGGTGAAGTACCACAAATTTAGACCTATGCTTAGCGCTCAAGGCCGTAGCAGTGAGGGTTCTTTAACGGGCTGTTAGAATAGATCCTCAGTACCCCCTTGCTTGTCGTAAGAGGCGACTAAATGGGGTGGTCCTTCGGATGAGACCGCAAAAACCGAGGCTCCGTGTCACAGCAGGTGTGGCACGTAAAAGAACCTTCCCTGCTCAAACGCCGTAAGCGCCGAGCATAATCCTAAATTTTGCAGCCCTTCACCGGCAATGGTGACGTCTCCATATGAATGAAAGATTCTCGAGCGGGACGTTAAACAATATATAATCAATCATAGCGCTCAGTGCCTTAACAATGAGGGTTCTTTAACGCGCCAACGCCTACCGTGACACGGAACCTCCGTTTTTAAGGTCATATCCGAAAGACCCGTGGTTCTGACTTCTAAATGCCGAGCATTTGACGAAGGAGCAATCACTACCTATTTTTCGTCTTCGGTTTGACGCGTCCATGGCACGAGCGGGGCTCGAACTCACGACCTCCCGGTTACGAAGCGAACGCTCTAACCCCTCTTAGCAACATTCTACTTCCTTGCTGAGTATGAAAGACCTAGCTGGTACACGCGTCATTGGTCAAACTTACCTTGGGCATAATCAAAGCTTTTTAACAGAGATCAGGACCTGTATGGCATTCCTGAACAGGAAATCCAAAAAGAATTGGAACCCCAGGGAGTGGTCAATATCAAAAGGTTTACCAAAAAACGGAACGACAACATTGAACCAACAAATACTTACCTTTTAACATTCGGAATGCCTCCACTTCCAACAAGTATTAAAGTCAGGTTTTGCCAAATGAAAATAGAAATGTCTGTACCAAATCCGCTGCGTTACTTCAAATGGCTACGATCTGGCCATGACCAAACAAATTGTAAAGGCTCCGAAGCCTGCTTCAGGTGTGGTGAGGAGGGGCATGATGGCAAAAATTGTCACAAGGAACATAAATGCAAAAATTGCAAAGTTGACCACATGACGTCCTCTAAACAATGTCCAATTTGGATTGAAAAAAAACAAATACAAAAGGTTAAAGCAGAAAAACGCATAACTTACCACGAAACGTGGGTGCCGGTCTTTCGGATGAGACCGTATAAACCGAGGTCCCGTGTCGCAGTAGGTGTGGCACGATAAAGATCCCTCCCTGCTCTAAGGCCCTCAGTGCCGAGCATAGGCCTAAATTTGCAGCCCTGTCACCGGTAATGGCGACAGCCGCCGGATAGCTGAAAAATTGCTCAGGCGGCTATAAACAAACAAACAAACAAACAAACAAACTTACCACGAAAGAAATAACTTATGTACAGCATCCCAAAACCAAACCTACCATCATATGCAACATTTTTAAAATCTTCCTCAATGAAGGATATGCAACGCAAGTCTGTGAGAATGATATTCACACATAATTCTGCAACAACAAAAACAATTTCTTTGGCGTCTCAGGACAAAATTAAAATAAATTCAATGTCCGCTTCTCCACGGTTTACAGGTAAGGTTGTAGCTACGACCTCTCCAAAGTATGTAGCTGCAACCTCTGCGGGACGTGTAGCTGCAGATGCCCCCAAATCATATAGGAGACGGAACTCGTCTACACAAAAAATGAAGCAAAACAGTATAGTGATCGGTTGCCCAAAGGAGCGAAAGATCCCGTCGCTATACATAACAATACACTTTTCAAGTCTTACTAACTGGTCGACTGTGCTACGAGTTTTCCTGAACCCACATTGTGTATCAGTTAAAATGTTATTAGTCTCAAGAAACCATACTAAGCGTTCGTTGATCATTCGTTCCATGGTTTTACATACGCAGCTTGTCAAGGCCACATCACGTGAAAGATTAAGCATAGGTCTAACTTTGAGGTACATCACCTACAGCTGGTGGCGTCTCAATCTGAGTGCAAAATTATCGACGGGACGTAAAACAAACAATCAATCAATTCTTATGTGTTACATGAGATATTTTCCCTTTACGATTTTTTGGAGAAAGATTCCGGACTCGTGATGAGGAGTGTGATGGATTGATTGTTTGCTTTACGTTCCGTTGAGAATTCTTCACTCATATTGAGACGTCATCAGCTGTAGGTGAAGTACCACAAATTTAGACCTATGCTTAGCACTCACGGCCGTAGCAGTGAGGGTTCTTTAACGTGACAACGCCTACCGTGACACGGGACCTACGTTTTTAAGGTCATATTCGAAAGACCCGTGATTCTCACTTCTAAATGCCGAGCGTTTGGCGAAGGAGCAATCACTACGTATTTTTCGTCATAGGTTAGACGCGTACATGGTACGAGTGGGGGTCGAACTCACGACCTCCCGGTTACGAAGCGCACGCTCTAACTACTACAGCTTGTGACGTCTCAATAAGAGTGAAAAATTCTCGACGGTACGTAAAACAAATAAACATATTTTCTAATTAAACGAAATACAATAGTTGGGTTCTGCTGGATTCCTAGTCATATTGGTATCTATTGTAATAACAAAGCAGACAAAGAGGTAAAGAATGCACTACAAAATGATATTGTACATTTTAAAATTCCTTACACGGACTTAAACTATACCATAAAACTATACGTATGTAAATGATCTTTGGCAAATATATTGGGATTTCTGTGACAGGAGTAAACTTTATTTTATTCAAAACAAAGTAAACAAATCGTGTAACATCGTAATGAAACGCCAGGACGAAGTTATTATTTCAAGAATACGCATCGGACATTAAAAATTGATACATTCTTATTTATTAAACAGAGAACTTCAACCTCAATGTATATCTTGTGACTGTCCATTAACTATACAACACATCCTGTTGGAATGAAATGATTGTACGCCCACACGAAATAAACTTTTTGATAATGTGCAATCAATGCACGAATTTTTTTTTAACAAATGTTGACTATCAAATTAATATAAAATATTTACAAGAATGCGACTTTTACAGAAATATTTGATACTTTATATGCAACTTATTCATATCGAAAAAATGATATGTATTTTTACCTGTCTACTTTTCAAGTCCGTCGGATGGGACGTTACAGGGTGCCCCGTGTCAAGGATTACAACCCCCTTGGCACAAAAAAGATCGTTTCCTTGATTTTCGAAAAAGAGTAGACTCACTGGGGGCCTTCAGGGAAACTTCAACTTTCAACATCAAACATATTTCAGTTGTTTAACCGCCGTTTGTTTGTTTTACGTCGCGTCGAGAATATTTCACTCATATTGAGACCTCACCAGGGTTCTTTAACGTGACAACGCCTACCGTGACACGGGACCTACGTTTTTAAGGTCATGTCCGAAAGACCCGTGATTCTCACTTCTAAATGCCGAGCGTTTGGCGAAGGAGCAATCACTACGTATTTTTCGTCTTAGGTTTGACGCGGCCATGGCACAAGCGGGGCTCGAACTCACGACCTCCCGGTTACGAAGCGAACGCTCTAACCACTGAGCTACCGCGACCGCCGTAAAATGGTTGAAGTATAGCCAACTCGGCCTAAAACCCCAATTAATCAATCAATCCAATGGACATGAATTGTGCTCCTTTATTAGCTGACCTGTTTGTATAATCTTACAAGGCAGAATTTAACAATAAAGCTTCTGAGAGAAAATATCTCGTGCTGTGGCCTTCGACATTTAGATACTTCGACTACGTTTTATCTATTAGTAATAATCACTCTCATTCATATGTCTATTCATTATATCTCGGTGAACTTGAAATAAATATCACCGCATCGTCTTCACATCAAATATAGATGTTGATGGCACCCTAACAACTCAACTTAATGATAAACTGCTTCCCATATTTATGTAGTAATATTTCATTATCACCTGCAGATGATTTTTATGTCTCTCACCTGATTCGATACGCAACAGCGTTCTGCGTATGATCACATTAAATTGAGGCAGACTTCTGACAAAGAAGTTGACGTTACAAGGGTTTCGACAGTTTCGTTTGATGTATTTCGTAAATTCCTTGGTCGTTTTAACGATCTAACCTACCAATACAACCTGCTGTCACTTGGTTAAATTTTGTCTGACGTGTTTCATACCAATGTTAAGCCGTTTTTTGACGGGAGTAACAGGGGATGATTACTCGTCCTAGGCACCTAATCCCAACTCTGGTATGTCCTGGGGTCCGTGTTTGTCCTAGTCTTGATTTTGGATTTGGAGTTACGAGATTGATTACTGTTCGTTATCGTCACCTTTACATAGATACTTATATACATGCATGCATGCACGCACGCACTCATCCTACACAGACATACATTGTTTGTCATGGTAACAGTTTTAAAATGGCCTCCAATAGAATGTGAATCGCCTCTGTATAATGTCATCTGTCCAAAATCTATTTTAATTATATAACTACCTATTATATGTGATAACACGTTTAGAATATTGGACAATCCCTATTTATGGATGGTTAGATTGTCGTGTATTTGACTGCGTACACAGTAACATGCTTCACTTTTCAATGTTAATATTTTATGTCAAATGTGACCTACTTTTCATGTATCATTAATCTTATAAGGAGTCATAACGCATCTCAATGCCCGGTGGGACTTTAATTCCTCTAATCTACGGATCCGCTCTCGTGCGTTTACATCGTCTCAACTTCTAAATCAAAAGGTTATATAATTTACTAATGTTACATTCTTCTGTTTGAAATATTTGTGACGATTTGTTATTCTTGAAATGATTTTATAACATTTAGGTTGTGATTTTGAGCGCGATGCTTTAACCACTCGGCCACGGAGGACCCCCTCGTTTGACGGGGTGATTGACGCAATAGCTAACGTAGGAACATAGCTCGTTTAGCAAGTTAATTGTCATGGTTTATATTAATAAATCGATATATGTCTGTCAGTGGGCTGCTCAATTTGTTCTTGGGAACATTCGTAATATCTTACATTGGTTGAGACAGCAGAAGCCTGGATTGGACAATTTGGTTCATTACCTGAAAGATTTCATTTCTATTGGTAAAAGTGGAAATTATTATTATACCGAACTGATTTTACATTTGCATCACCTGAAGATAAAATGAAAGGTCCAATAAAAATCTAGTATTTTCAGATTTTGAAATAGATACAATTGAGGAGTGAATACACACATTCTTACAATACTGGACAAAAAACGTTAAGGATCATGATTTCAGAATTATTTTATTCATAACAAAACCAAATAAATTATGTTAAATATATACTTAAAATGTTCAACGATAAATCGAACAATACATTTTAAACCTGTTTTTACAAATTCATCAATACGTTAAGCAGCCAGAGCAACCATTGTCAGGTAACCCCCCCAAAACAGTTTGAAAATCGGTATGAGCAACAATAACAAATTTCATTACAAATGATTGAATCTTGATAAAGGCAATATCAATAGGGTGTATGTCCACCCTGAGCCTGTATAACGGCATGACAACGCCTCTGCATACTTCTGATGAGCCTGCGGAACGCAATTTGTGGCAACCTTGCCCATTCCTGCTGTAAAGCTAACGTAAGCTCCTGGCGGTTTGTCGGAAGTACAGGGCGTCTGGAAACAGCTTGCTGCAACATGTCCCAGGCATGTTCTATTGGATTTAAATCCGGAGAACAACTCGGCCAGTCCATACGTTCAATTGTCTTCTGTAGCAAGGTAGTCTGTCACTATACGTGCTCTGTGGGGACGAGCATTATCATCCATTAACACAAAGTCGTTGCCTATAGCTCCCGCATAAGGTCTCACAATTGGATGCAGTATCTCGTCCCTGTAAATTGCACCGGTAAGATTGCCATTAATCACGTGCAAGTCAGTACATCCACCAATACTGATTCCGGCCCAAATCATCACAGAGCCACCTCCAAAACGATCATGCTCTGCTACACAGCAATCAGTGTACCGCTCTCCACGCATGCGCCATACACGCCTACGACCGTCATGAAAGTCCACGCAGAACCGTGACTCGTCTGTGAAAAGAACAGGCGTCCAATGACGCAGTTGCCAGTTTATGTGATTTTGAGCCCAATTGAGTCGTGCTACACGATGTCTTCTCAAAATGGGACGAACAGCAGGTCGATGAACCCGAAGGTTAGCAGAATGAAGTCTCTGTCTGAGAGTTTGTGGTGTTATGCGCACCCCACTTGCTGCATGAAAGTCAGTATTGAGTTGGACAGCACTCTGAAACCTGTGTCTACGAGCCATAAGTGACATATAGCGATCCTGGCGAGCGGTTGTGGGCCTTGGACGACCTGATCTCGGTCTCTCAGAAACATTACCTGTCTGCCTAAAACGACTCCACAACCTTGAAATCACACTTTGGGACACATTAAAATGTCTAGAGACAGTTCTCTGGACTTGGACAGCTTGAAGCATACCTACTGCCTGACCAGCTTCCAGAGCAGTTAAATGGCGCCTCATGGCTTTTAATGTCAATAATTGTTCACCTAAGAGTCGATTTGAGCAATAAATACCCACAATAAAATAAAAATCAATTTTTTTCAATTTCAATATACACGTTGGCACACTTTGATTTTGACCCCTTGCTTGTGTTTGGGCGCAAAAATCGTGCACCGATGACGTCAATATGAAACCAGGTAAATCTATTGTGTTGAGGACACATTGGAGAAACTATACATGTTAAAATTAATCAAAATAATCATTTGGTTAATAAAAATTTTTGAGGTCAAAATTATGATCCTTAACTTTTTTTGTCCAGTATCTATAAATTTAGAATTCTTACTATATCACGTTATTTCGATTCTGTTGCTCGTGCAATCAAACCTAGGATATAACTTACAATTATAACATTATTTTATGTTTAGTAAAATACTTCTTCCGATAGTATTTTGACTCCATGGGGATCCCTGTTGGAACAGGCCCTCAGTTGCTCCTAGCTTGTCGTAAGCGACGATTAAATGCGGCGCTCCTTCGGATGAAACCCCAAAATCCGAGGCCCTATGTCACAGTAGGTGTGGTACGATAAAGATCCCTCCCTGCTCAGAGGTCTTAAGCGCCGAGCAGAGGCCTAAATTCTGCAGCCCTTCACCGGCAATGGTGACGTCTCCATGAGTAAAAAATTCTCGTATGGGACGTTAAACAAATACATAACCAACCAATCGATAGTATTTTCTACTTCCTACATTGACATTTTTAAAGTAGCGTTTCTTAATTTGTTACCGTGTTCCTTAATAACTGAAAGTGCGCTCTGCCCCATCTTGACATGCACCAAATGCATCTCATACACAGAAAAGGTCTTAACTCGAAACTTGCGTATTAAGTAACCATCCGCGACTTAACTGTCGTGGTTATTTAAACATGTTGATTTATTGATTGATGCTGTATTTCTTTGTTGATTAATTGATATTGCATGTATGTGTGTTTGCCTATTAATTCTTGTTGTATGCCATATCCAAAACTCATCAAATAAAGTTAATAAACCTATTTTTATATCATACATTTTCATTCACACTGCGGCTTAAACACAAGTACATTAAAGCACAGGCGCTCGAAGTTTTAAATATTTGTCTTCAAAATTGTCTTCCTGCACAAACAAACAATTCACAAGGTATATCAAGCCGCCATCTTGGTTTTCTTTTTTACCTGCTGCATCGCGTGCAATTTTCGACGAAAAGTTCGATATAATATTATAATTAGACCTCTACCATTTAGAAGGAACTCTGTCAATGTCTTACCTCTTGCATCGCAATGGTGAACTGGATATAAATTCATTTATCGGCTATAATCAACCGTCAAACATCGTCTACTGCTTTTCAAATGCGAACAATCAGTAAAGGGGGACGGAAGTTGACATAATGTCGGGATAGCCCTACTTTCATTGGGCGATAAAATTAAAAATAGGTTAGTAAATAACAAAATTAATAGAATATATATGTTAGATAACGAGATAATGAATCTTGAACACTATACTATTGGTATATACTTTTTTCAACATTAAATTCCCGTGGGGATCCGGGTTAGAATAGATCCTCAGTACCCTTTGCATGTCGTAAGAGGCAACTAATGGAGCGGTCCTTCGGATGAGACCTCAAAAACAGAGGTCCCGTATCACAGCAGGTGTGGTACGATAAAGATCCCTCCCTGTTCAAGGGCCCTTAGCGCCGAGCATAGGCCTAAATTTTGCAGCCCTTCACAGGCAATGGTGATGTCTCCATATGAGTGAAAAATTCTCGAGCGGGACGTTAAACAATATATAATTAATCAATCAACGTTAAACATAACGACTTCACTTACTCATGCATTCGTTGTATTAAAATTAGTTGAAAAGTAAATGTCATAGGTAATATTAAGAAAAGTTCGCAATTTACTGAATTAACACCCACATGTGTACGTACACACATACACATGGGCATACTCTCAAACGTCCACAGTGATATTTATACAGCCAAATGTCAGTTAATTTTCATTGTTGTCACAATGGGTGATAAAACTTTATGGGTTTGCGTCAAAGCCAAATAAGGGGGCGGGGCGGTGGTCATGAGCATTTCCAAAGTTATTTTGGGATTCCGTTAGATTTACTTAACTCCCCGTGCCAGCCTGTTCCAAGATCGCACAACTGTGCCTGAATTTTAATGTTTGCTGGGCTGCACTTATCCCTGCATTCAGTGACACCTCTTTCCCCCCGCACAAGCGTCAGAGGGTACATTAGCAAGGGAATTCTCATTTGCATAATTATATTAACTTCCGTCCCTCCTTCACCGATTTTTCGCATTTGAGAAGCAGTAGACGATGTTTGACGGTGGATTATAGCCGGCAAATACACTTTAATTCCAGTTCACTAAGACGATACGAGAGGTAAGACCTTGGCAGAGTTGCTTCTAAACGACAGGGGTCTAAATATAATATATCGAACTTTTTTTAAAATTGCATGAAATGCAGCAGGTAAAAAAGAATACCAAGATGGCGGCGTGATAAACCGTGTGACTAGTTTTAATGTAGATATTTAAGATGTTGAACCCTGTACATAAAGGGCATTATTATTGATAAAACTTTATATGATAATCAGATTCCCCCATTGTGTCAACATTTTTCACATCTTCAAGATTGTTTTCCGAACATGAATTATATAATGTATGACAAATTAAAAACACTGTGTACGTCCAGATTTGCACGCCTTTTTTTTATTTGACGTCAGACATAAACCTGTAATGTCTACATTGTTTAGTGTTTTGTATTTCATAACTTTAAAAAAATGGTTGGTTGGAGGGCTTTATATTGTTAAACTTGCCGCTTTGGAATTTTTCACTCATATGGAAACGTCACCATAGCCGTTGAAGGGCAGAAAAATTTAAGTCTGTGCTCTTCTCGTATAGCTTTTGAGCATGGAGGGATGTTTATCCTGCTAACAAGAGTTGCGTTTTTGCCGTCTCATCCAAAAGATCGCACCATTAATCACCTCTTACGACAAGTAAGGGGTACCAAGGACTTATTCTGACCCTGATCCCCGCGGTAATTAACAACTGATAATGATAATCATTTCCTCATGAATGCATTGCAGTTGTAAACAATGTGTGTATGAATCTTGATCAATATAGTACCTCTATTTGAACGGCTGGGAATTCAACATGCAACACAAATGCAAATATAAAAATGTAATAAACGCACTTCATCAAGTATGCAGGGATAAAGCGTAACAGTTCATACTCTCATGCGTTTTCTTAAGTGTGCACGTTTTTAATGTAATGATCTGCTTGGTTTATTTTGTACTATTATTTTTTATGTTGTGTCCGTTGAGACAAAAAAAGACCTTGAACATCGTGCAAAACGACTTAGATATTTGATCTGCCTATTTATTCATCCGGATTGTTGGAATAGATCCTAAGCACCCCTAGCTTGTCGTAAGAGGCGACTAAATGGGGGGGGGGGGGTTCCTTCGGATGAGACCGCAAAAACCCCGAGGTCCCGTGTCACAGCAGGTGTGGCACGATCAAGATCCCTCCCTGCTCAGAGGCCATAAGCGCCGAGCATAGGCCTAAATTTTGCAGCCCTTCCCTTCACCGGAAATGGTGATGTCTCCATATAAGTGAAATATTCTCGCGCTGGATATTAAACAGTATATAATCAATCAATCGTTTTACGCGGAAAATGTAACGCAGTTGATGTCAAAAGTGCAATAGGAAGTCATATTCAGTTGCACTGGTTGTTGGTTCTTAATCGCGGTGATCCAGGCGTTTGTGTAAAATCCCTACAAATGTCTAGAATCTTTACTGGGTTTTTTTTTCTGAACTCAAAGCAATGTTTATCCATATTTTGTTAGAGACGCTGACTAGTTTTGCGCCAATAGAAATATTTTTGAGAGCTGAAGCATAAATTTTCCACTGAAAGAAAAAAAAATTAGATTCAGAACATTTTTCTTTCTGAAAAGATTTGTTTGGACTCTAACTTTTGCGACAATTACGCGGGTACGTAAGGCAGGTAATGATTGATTGATTGATTGTTTATTTATTGCTTTCCGCCACACTCAACAATTTTTCAGTTATCTGGTGGCGTCCAGTTTTTGTTGGTGGAGGAGAGAACCCACATACAATGTACCTGGGAAGAGACCACCGACCTTCCGCAAGTAAACTGGCAAACTTGCTCCCATAACGCCGCGGCCGAGATTCGAACACACGCCGACAGAGGTGAGAGGCTTTGTGATTTTAAGCCCGATGCTCTAACCACTCGGCCACGGAGGCCCCCAGGCAGGTAATGAAAATCTATACTGGGATAAAATCCGTGAAACGATATGACGTTATAATTGATATGTTTGTTTGACGTCCCGTCGAGAATTTTTCACTCATAGAATTTTTCACTCATATTGAGACGTCACCAGCTGTAGGTGAAGTTCCACAAATGTAGACCTATGCTTAGCGCTCAGGGCCGTAGCAGTGAGGGTTCTTTAATGTGTCAACGCCTACCGTGACACGGGATCTCCGTTTTTAAGGTCATATCCGAAAGACCCGTGACTCTCACTTCTAAATGCCGAGCGTTTGGCGAAGGAGCAATCACTACGTATTTTTCGTCGTAGGTTTGACGCGTCCATGGCACGAGCGGGGCTCGAACTCAGGACCTCCCGGTTATAATTGAAATCAATGCACCATTAAGTATACATATTTATTTTCATGTCAGTGTTATTCATATATAAAATAAATCGCGCAGATATATCAAAAGAAATAAGAAATGTCCTACTGCTGTCGGGTACTGTGTGTCTGATGAATATGTAAAGTAAACTGGTGATGTCATAATTATACATCAAATGACAATGATTTGTTAATTGTGTTATGTAAATATCATGAAATATGGAGTATTCAAAATAGATAAGATGGAATGTATATGTATATTATTTAAAGGATAAGAATGGCTTGGTATTATGAAGGTTTAATTATTATTATTGCTAGAATCGCCTGGTAAGAAACATTAAAAGAGACCTTATAAAGTGTAAAAAAAAAAATAAATAAATAAATAAAAAAAGGATTAAATAATTTCGTGAGTAGATGTTTCAAAATCACATCTTACTGAAAGCGGTAGGTTGATTGTTTATTTATTGCTTTCCGCTACACTCAACAATTTTTCAGTTATCTGGTGGCGTCCAGTTTCTTGGTTGGTGGAGGAGAGAACCCAGATACAATGTACCTGGGAAGAGACCACCGACCTTCCGCAAGTAAACTGGCAAACTTGCTCACATAACGCCGCGGCCGAGATTCGAACACGCGCCGACAGAGGTGAGAGGACTTGTGATTTTGAGCCCAATGCTGTAACCACTCGGCCACGGAGGCCCCGAAAGCGGTAGGATTCTAACAGTAATTTTGAGGAACTTTGGGTGTTTTACCGTTATTTTCGCCTGTTGATTAATGTTTAAACCCTGGGATAGTCTTACAAACTTCGAGTTTTTATCAAGGTACATTTGTGATCTACTTATACAGCAATGTAGTAACGTCATATCACATTGATCAGAAGACAATTTAAATTATGATTTCTGAAGCAGAGACCCGAATAACTAACCTTGATCGCGAGACAGACATATTTATTCCTGTATAATATCAATTACATTTCGTTGAAATAGTCATAACGATTCCCTTTTAAAAATTCAAATGAAGATATGTTGAAATAAACCTTCTTTAAGAATTAAGCGCAATGCATATTAAATAATAAGCATGGAATTGTGACAACGTGGTTATCCGGCTTAGTGGTTGAGAAAAGCACGTGTTTTGTCTGAATAAATATGCATCGCTTTCACTGATATAAATGTAAATGTCAGCAAATGAAATACTAGAAATGTGGAGATACTGAACAGTCAATATCTCTTGTACACATGGTGATTTTCTTAACGTGTGAAAATTTTTATTCATATTTAAACATTCTTTATCAGCTAGGAACGGCTTCTATAAAGACAGAAAAACTGCAAAAAAGTGTACTATATCCTCTGCTGGCTCACACTGTGTAGAAATCAAATGGCGCATTACTGATGAACAATAATACAATGCGAAAATCAGACATGTACATAGAAAAAATCTAAAACTGATAACTAATATGTCAATCCGCTATGCACTGCTGAAAGGTTCAAATTGTAACCTGATAACCAACGCAGCAAGGTGCCCGAAGCGAGCTTTAATGGCAACACGGGTATCATAATAGATAATTAGTTAAAAAATCAAAGTTTGGGCAGTACATTGTTTGCATTCGATAGTCCATTTTGGAGTTACTGTATTCCGGCATGATTCGAACATTTACTTTGTACTCGATGCGGACACGTCAACACCCGGTTTTCAACATTAATTTCGAAAGCTTTAATGTACCAGAATTAAAGCGGTTTTTACTGGATCGAGGAGTTACATGCCACTTTTATAGAAAAGATAACATAATACTATGCCAATTTGCAGCAGAATTGGATTCAAGTGTATCAAGGAACGGTACGTCTCCAATTTCGATGGCGTCATCATTCTGCTGATTGATTAACCTTTTTCTAAATACATGATGCTCCCCCGGTTCCCTGCAAAAGAAATGTAGTTGTTATACTGAACAGGCTTGGGGTAAAGTTGGTTCACAATCTACAAAATATCTGGATCATAACCTGACATGACGTGAGCGGTTGTAGTCACGGCGCCTTAACACTTTAAGTTTGGGCTGTTTAGACGTAGGATATGGAAAGAATTTCATATCAGCCATGAACCCATATATAACCATCATTCTCGTATCTGACGTACATCCTTCCACAATACAACAGAACTTGGGCATTTCGAAGCAGACGAACTCTTTTCTAACAAAAAACAATTTTACCGGAATTTGGCAATATGGCAGAATCATAACCGAATATATCAACCGTGTTTCTATTACTTATCTTTCAAGAGCCTCGTCAGCCGTAACGGAGATTTAAAAGTTTTAAATTGGAGTAGCGGCCCTTTGTGTGACGTCAGATTTCTTGTGTCTGCTTCAAATAGGAATTGCTCGTCTAAACAGAAAAGCTACAAAACATTTAAAGTGAATAAAGATGCCGCTAAGATTGCTTGACGGTAAAAGTGCAATCAAGAAATATTGACTGTGTGAAATTGGACGAAATGTTGGGACACCTTGACGTTTATGTACACAGTTTTACGTAACATACAGCCGATGGAACGCGTTGCAATTTATGAGTTCGTCTTGCCATCAACAGATAATTCATCTCCTTTCAACAGAACAAGAATTTTTCACTCACATAGAGACGTCACCATTGACGGTGAAGGGCTGCAAAATTTAGGCCGATGCTCGGCGCTTATGGCCATTGAGCAGAGAGGGATCTCTACCGTGCCACACCTGCTGTGACACGGGGCCTCGGGTTTAAAGAGCCTGTGATGGGCAACATACAGAATTCTGCTGTTGAAAATCCAAGTAGGGACTAGCTTTTGGCTTCTTCAAATAACATTCAAAACTTTCAATGGAACAGTGTAAAGTTTTGTGCGATTATGATTTGAACCTAATTGTCTGTTGACATACGGTATAAGTGAATCAATTGTAACATCGTGTATATTTGGTCTTTTATATGATTGATGTCCATGACTGCGTTTACGTCTTTGAGTATTTCGGAAAAATCCCATCACACGCGTTATTTCCTTGTGGACTGAATTTCGTTTGTTTGTTGTTTTTTTTTTGTGTTTTACGTCCCGTCGAGAATATTTCACTCATATTGAGACGTCACCAGCTGTAGGTGAAGTACCACAAATTTTAGACCTATGCTTAGCGCTCAGGGCCGTAGCAGTGAGGTTCTTTAACGTGCCAACACCTACCGTGACACGGGACGTGATTCTCACTTCTAAATGCCGAGCGTTTGGCGAAGGAGCAATCACTACGTATTTTTCGTCTTAGGTTTGACGCGGCCATGGCACAAGCGGGGCTCGAACTCACGACCTCCCGGTTACGAAGCGAACGCTCTAACCACTGAGCTACCGCGACCGGTACATTGTATACGTTGTTGTATCCATATGAAAATGCGGTGCCCAAAGTCTTGGTCTAGTGATTTTCTCGCTCTTGATTTCATTCCATTCACAATCGGTCATGTTGAACACACTTAGTTTGAGATCAATATTGTTTGTCATGTATGTACGAGGGCTGTTCGGAAATTATTGAGACATTTCCCCCAACTTTTAAAAAAAAATCCTATAAATCTATGAAATTTCTTCAAAATTTTACCAAGAACATAAGAAACTAATGTGCTGAATGTCAGCTTCATAGCATAATCACACAATGCATACTATACAAGATAATTTGCATATGTCAATTGACCCGGAGCAACGTACAGAATCGTCTCAACGTCATTGTAACGTAACGTTTAGGCGTTATCACGTTAAAGAACCCCTACTGCTATGGCTGAGCTCTGAACATAGGTCTAAATTGGTGGTACTTTGCGTACAGCTGGTGACGTCTCAAAATGAGTAAAAAATTCTCGTCGGGACGTAAAAAAAACAATCAATCAATACGCCTTGATAAGGAACTATATTTTGATGAGAAAAAAATGGCGTAGTAAAATATTCCTATTTCATCTCATTTTCGTCGGTATAAAATTCAGAAATAATGTTCTCTTTCTTAGATGCACTACTTCATCGTATGACAAAAAAGATTTCCGTGTATTTATTACATTACATATTTAACACATTTTAGAGCATTTTACTTGCTCACCTTTTTCCCTTATTGATGACACAGTCTGAATAAAGAAGATTCCAGATTACCCGATAACAATTTTTGAAAACATATCTGCTTAATCCTATTAATGTATAAGGAAATGTTATTTGAATAGTGTAGAAATATGTTTGTTTTGCGGCCCGTCGAGAATTTTTCACTCGTAATGAGACGTCACCAGCTATAGAGGAAATACCACAAATTTAGATTTATGATTGGCGCTCAGGGCCGTAGCAGTGAGGGTTCTTTAACGTGTCAACGCCTACCCTGACACTGGACCTCCGTTTTTAAGGTCATATCCGAAAGACCCGTAATTCTCACTTCTAAATGCCGAACGTTTGGCGAAGGAGCAATCACTACCTATTTTCGTCTTTGGTTTGACGCGGCCATGGCACGACCTACCGGTTACGAAGCGAACGCTCTAACCACTGAGCTACCGCGATCGGTAGATTGTTTGTTTTATTTTACGTCCCGTCGAGAATTTTTCACTCATATTGAGACGTCACCAGCTGTAGGTGAAGTACCACAAATTTTGACCTATGCTTAGCGCTCAGGGCCGTAGCAGTGACGGTTCTTTAACGAGCCAACGCCTACCGTGACCTCCGTTTTTAAGATCATATCCGAAAGACCCGTGATTCGCACTTCTAAATGCCGAAGGAACAATCACTTCCCATTTTTCGTCTTAGGTTTGACGCGGCCATGACACGAGCGGGGCTCGAACTCACGACCTCCCGGTTACGAAGCGAACGCTCTAACCATTGAGCTACCGCTACCGGTAGATATGAGGATTATAAGATTGGATAACATGGAGATATGATAATACCAGTGGAGGTGGTCTTGTGGGTCAGGAGCTCGCTTTGTAATAAGGAGGTTCCGTGTTATTACCGCACCCAGAGCCATGCCAAAACTAAGACACTTAACGTAGGCATTGGCTGTTCTTTTATCAAGTCTGCTGGACCTTGTAACAGAAAATCCCGTCGATAATTTCTCACTCACATTGAGACGTCACCAGCTATAGGTGAAATACCTCAAATGTAGACGTATTTTTAGCGCTCTGAACCGTTGTCGTGAGGGTTCTTTAACGTGCCAACACCTACCGTGACACGGGACCTCTGTTTTTAAGGTCATATCCGAAAGACCCGTGCTTTCACTTCTAAATGCCGAGCTTAAAAACGGAGATCCCGTGTCACGGTAGGCGTTAGCGCGTTAAAGAACTCTCACTGCTACGGCCCTGAGCGCTAAGCATAGGTCTGTGGAACTTCACCTACAGCTGGTAATGTCTCAATATGAGTGAAAAATTCTCGACGGGACGTAAAACAAACAAACAGTCAATCAAACAAACAATCCTGTTGCAAGTAGGCATATGGAATAATATCATAAAAAATGAACGGTTTTGTATATTGTGGAACTTCAACTAAATTGGAAATGAATTCATTTTTTATATTAGAAACGTAAAGTATTGTGCAATTTACGCAGAAAAGTGTTATAGAATTGTTTTGCCCAAAACACTAAACAAAAAGTATGAACTTGTTTCCTTTAAAGCTCGTGCCATGGTCGCGTCAAACTTAAGGTGCAGAAATAGGTAGTGATTGCTCCTTCGCCAAACATGGTGCATTAGAAGTGAGAATCACGGGTCTTTCGGATATGACCTTATAAACGGAGGTCCCATGTCACGGTAGGTGTTGGCACGTTAAAGAACCCTCACTGCTACGGCCCTGAGCGCTAAGCATAGGTCTGAATTTGTGGTACTTCACCTACAGCTGATGACGTCACAATATGAGTGAAAAATTCTCGACGAGACGTAGAACAAACAATCAATGCATACTTTAATGATTTTGTATCGGAAAAATTAAATGATGATTTAAAGGTTATTAATTGCTAACTAGGTCTTGCGCTATTGTGGTCATTGAGCATAGCACGATAGGTATACCCCCTTAGTGAGAAAGGTTTAGCCAATCAGCCCTACGAGGCATTTGAAATAGTGACCGCCAGTGTGATTGGAGGGGCGCTCCATAGGTTACTTTTAGTGGTACCCTTTGTGAGATACCCCAATCAAACAATCACATGTCCGATATAGTCCATGCAAAAAATAAAACCTGCCTGTAAGCAATCATTTCGGTTCTAGGGGTCCATAAGTCTGGCCACAATAGCGTTAATTGCGAAACATTTGCTCAAAGGTAAGATCCTCGACATTCTTTCAGACACGAATTTTGTTGAATCTCAATTTCCTTTCTGAATTTTATACATTTTCAAATGGTCGTAAAAGGGATGTTCCATTTGCCGCTTTGGTATATTGTTTACCAAGACGAATAACGCCGAATGATCGCTATTTGAGAGGAAACCGATTTTGATAGGGAAAAGCGATATTCGTGTTCTCAGACTGTACAGCTATGTGTGTTGGTTGTATCTTTTTTTTATCCTGAAGACTTTCATCCCATTCCGTCCTGTCTGTCATACATGTCATAACTACGTTCTGAGGAACTACCTGCGTGGGATACCAAGTGCGGGTCTGAGCAATACAAAATGTCGGATCTCTGACAGTGAGTCGGAATTCATAGTTTCTACAAATGAAAATGCCATTCGCAATTTGGTATGCACCCACGAAATTATCACAGAAAACAGGATATCGGTGATGTTTTACCCATAAATCAGAGAGAGAGAGAGACTGCTGTTAATCCACTATGCGGGGAAAAATTTTCCTTTGGCCCGGCTGCCAGTGCAGCACAATCTTCAGACGCCCGGTAGATGTCTCTGCATTGGAGCAAGGCGAGAACTCCTTTAACCCTCAGAATATTCTCGGTCATCTGACGACCTGACACATCAAAGAAATTGTTTTTATTTTTGCAGAAATCCGTGAGACTATTTCATTCGCACAGACTTATGTCGACATATCCTTCATTGAGGATGATTTTAAAGCTGTTGCATATGATGGCGTGATACGACTGTAGCTCCGGACCAGATCCATTATCAAATCATAAAACACCTTCCTAAACCTACCAAAGAATATCTTCTGCAAATCTTTAACATGGTATGGGAAAATGATAACTTACCATCTTCCTGGTCACAGGCAACAATTATTCCTATTCCAAAGCATGGTAAGGATCACTCAGATCTTAATAATTACAGACCAATAGCCTTACCAAGCTGCGTATGTAAACCCATGGAACGGTTTGATTGATTGTTTGTTTTACGTCCCGTCGAGAATTTTTCACTCATATTGAGACGTCACCAGCTGTAGTAAAATAAGAAAAAACTAAAATATGTTGGGTACAATAAATAGTGATTTATATTTCGTTGAGCAACAGTATAAAAGAAAGGACACGAACGTGTAGAACTGGTTCGTACGAATATTAATTAAATCTATAGCGATTTAAAAAAATTGTGAATTTAGTGTTTTGTGTAATGTTACTTGGAAGAATTTATACATTTCTTGTTTAACATGAAAAAATTTACAATGTCTGTGACGCACAGTTTTACTATACAACATTTATTTTATCAAGTTTGTGTAATTTTAATTCATTTGTGCATAATTTGTCATTGATATAATGAGAAATAAAACGCTTCCAGGCAAAAAAAGTAAATACAAAATATAATTTGCTGGTATCGATCGTTCTGGAATTTACGGTGCGAAAGAAATTCTTTGATGCACTAATTAACACGTGGAAAAGATCTGTTCAAGGAACTGACGTTATTATACACTTTCAATGTACATTATCCCTGCAGGAATGCCCACACTCCATGACTAGTAGTGTGCTAGTATTTGATAGATTTATACGTTCTTTAGAAACAGTATTTTTACGAAGGAAAATAAAACCCTTTTCATGTGGTCTGTAGACATACAATATATGAAATACGAGTTAAAAGTGGACTATAATTACAGCAAACATTCAGCTTTGTGTATCAACAGTGCCCTTGGATTTTCATTTGGGTGCGTGTGTACTGAATGAAAAGGCTAAGATAACGAACAGTACGCAATCTCGTAAAGAAGCGTCTTGTTTATTGTTTACAGAAAGCTCTGAAAACTTCCACATATCAGTTTTCAACTTCAAGTATGAAACCGACTTTGTGCTGATGAAATTGACATACATGTACATATCGTCGCCGTAGAATTATAAAGTTCTGTCAGCTTTTTGTAAACTTTTGGGAAAATGACTTCAACGTTCAGAGGTTTGTATCTTCTAAAGGAGAGCCACTTGCAGAACAAAATTTGATATGTTATCGAGTGTTTTATCATAATTTTGGGAATATGCATTATATTTTGTCAAAGATTAACGAAATTAGATGAATTTTTATTTGTCAAATTGATATAAAACATTTAAATGTCAAATGTTGTGCTTTAATTTCCGAATTAAAATGTGATTGGAAATAGAACATTTAGAAAGTAATTATTAAAAACTTTTATTTCGCTCTTTGGACTCAGAAAATATTTTGTGTTCAAATGAATACAAGTGAAACATTTTTCATGAATATTATTGAACACATTTTTGAAAAATCAAAACATCAGCAATAAAAATATTTACAATATGATGTGAAAGGCAATAATAATGCTTTTTTTCCACAAAACATTCATACTACTTGTACACAAAAATCAAATATTTTTTGTACAATACAAAACCTTTAGATGATCAACAGGAAAATTTCAAAAGAAACAAATCATCAATTGGATTGACTGATATATTGAACTTTCGAATTTCTTTGAATCAAATCAAATCAGCGAGTAGGCAGATAAAGGGTACTCTTTCTTGCAGAGTCTCTGGTTTCTACCCCCCTAATTGACATTGTTGTTCCATCATCTTTAAAGGAAAGCTTGCTTCCACATGCAATGGTTTACTGTTTTCAAGACCGAGATATTTCACCTTTGTGAATGGTACTTTTGTGTATTTAAGTGAAATATTGGCATTTCCGTAATCACTAAATTTCTCTTTGAGAATCTGCAAAACTGTAGAACTTTGAGGTCGAACTTTTTTTAGAACCCGCATAAGACTCATTGGACTACATATTTCAGATATCGTCAACATTTTCTCAATATGACTGTGAATATTGTCAACTTCTTGGATTGCAGAGTGGCCAGGAGTGCAAAATGTTTGCTCGATCTGCTTAATGTGAGGGTGAACTTCTTCAGGGCAAGCGTCATCAGAGAATTTCTGTTGTGAGCAACACAAGAATCCGATCATAAGACAAATTGTTGCAAACCAGGATTTTCAAGCACTACACTTTATAGAATTGCAACAAGAGCACTAGCAATTTCATTCTTACCTCTCCCTGCAACACTTTCAGGCCACACAGCAGAATAAGCCTTTTCTTATTTGATATAGCACAATGCGCTGTGAGATTATACACACTTAATTTTCATTTTTAGAAGAAATTTGATATGTTAGATCTGGGACAAGTTAGCACATTTTGGAGGTCAAAACAGATAACTGCTTTTGTATCATATAGAAGTGTTCGATCTCTGTCTCTTTCTTCACGAGTTTCTATCTTGTCCCTCATATGCTGCTCATATACATATGTATTTCTTTAAGTTCCTCATGTGCAACAACTCCTTTGGTCTGTGCCTCAAATTCCATGCATAGATCACATCTATCTTTTTTGGGGACATGAAAATCTAAATTGAATTCAGTGTTAAATATATTTCTATACAAATGGATTTTTGGCAGGAACACCACCCTCTCTTGGCATTTCTCTACATAAAAGTTGGACAAATTGAGTTCTGTTTCTAGGTATTCCTTCGAAGAAGAGCTTTTACAATAATGGGATGGTACTCTCGGAAATGAGTAGATATGGTCTCTGATGTATGACTTGGTATCTTCTGAAGTTGATCGTTTTGTATGCTTTCCTCTCCTATCATATGGCGTCTCATTGACCACTCTAACCAGTTTTACTGAAATCGAACCAGTCATTTTTAAAGGGGTTAAATTTTTCGCTAATTGAGGCAAATTTGTTCGTGATTCGAATTCAAATGTATATTTGGTGTACAGATTGTTCACTGTTGCTTATCAATTTTTTTAATACTGTTAATCCATTTGCAAAAACAAATATACATGTATCTAAGCACTCCGTGGAATACTGAACGTTCCTCCATCACGGAAGAGCCGATTTCTCGGAAATCGCAAATTAAACAAGCGGGGATAAGAGATAAAGCTTTCGATTGTGGCGTCATATTAAAATAACAAAAATACATACCGTCGGATGTAAATATTTCTTGACGTAAATAAGAGCAAATCTCAACAAGACGTAATTACCGAGCAAAAATTCAAAAGTATTACAATAGGAATAACTCGCTATTCATATCTGTGGCCACCAATTTTGATTTAACGGTCGCAAGCAACATAAAATGCTTTAAAATTTCATACAACTAACAAAGCCAAGTTTGAAAAGAGAAATGTGCTAAAAGTCTTTTTGCTAACTCAATTTAACAATGTTGAATGTAAAGGCTAAGATAACTAACAGTATTCAATCTCGTAAGTCCTATAAAAAATACAAATCAGGGAGATGGGCAAACACGGACCCCTGGATATACCAGAGGTGGGATCAGATGCCAAGGAGGAGTAAGCATCCCCTGTCGACCGGTCACACCCGCCATGATCCCTACATCTCGATCAGGTAAACGGAGTAATCCGTAGTCAGAATCGGTGTGCCAAGAACGGCTTAACAATTGGTATGAAACGCATCAGACAGCATTTAACTTAATGAAAAGGTGTACTGGCAAACTAGATCGTTATAACGACCATAAAATTTGCGAAATACTGACTTTAGACGAGATTGTACACACCCCTGTAACATGAACTTTTTTGTCAGTAGCTTGTGTCGATTTAAAAACTGATCATATGCAGAACAAATTCTTGCGTATCGAATCAGTTGGAGATATTAACACCATATGCAGGTGATGATGGAATATTGCCACTTAGATAAGGGAAGTTGACGATGGAGAAATTGAAATCATCCCGTTTGTCATAAAGTTGAGTTGTTAATTTGCCGCCAGCATCTCTTTTAAGGGAAAAAAAGCAGATGTGGAAGACTCTGTAATGTCTTTTATTTTAAGTTCACTGAGAGATATCGAATCGACATATGAAACTGGTCGCGGTAGCTCAGTGGTTAGAGCGTTCGCTTCGTTACCGGTCGCGGTAGCTCAGTGGTTGGGGCGTTCGCTTCGTAACCGGGAGGTCGTGAGTTCGAGCATGGCCGCGTCAAACCTAAGACGAAAAATAGGTAGTGATTGCTCCTTCGCCAAACGCTCGGCATTTAGAAGTGAGAATCACGGGTCTTTCGGATATGACCTTAAAAACGGAGGTCCCGTGTCACGGTAGGCGTTGGCACGTTAAAGAACCCTCACTGCTACGGCCCTGAGCGCTAAGCATAGGTCTAAATTTGTGGAACTTCACCTACAGCTGGTGACGTCTCAATATGAGTGAAAAATTCTCGACGGGACGCAAAACAATCAATGAATGAAAATGATCATTGTTAATAGATAAAACGTCGTCAATATATCTAAATTTCGAATTGAAGGCCACAGCAAGAGATTTTTTACTTCTCATGTAGAAGCTTTTGATTGAATTCTACTTCAGAAAAATATGAAAACAGGCCTGCTAACAAAGAAGTACAAATCGGGCAAAGGAGCAGGAATATGAGGATTTTGCCAATAGCATTGCTTTTATCATTATTTACGTATTTTACATCCATTTCTGGGTTATTGTGCTGGACAGTTTATGAAAGGAGATATCTATACAACATCGTCAGAATTGCTTGCTTCCTTTTAAAACATGAATGAACATTTAAATATCAGCAATATTATATATATATATATATATAGAGAGAGAGAGAGAGAGAGATTAAAAAATTACTGCTTAGCTGAATTGCTCCGTTGGTGAACGTTTAAACTGCTTGTTTGCACAGGTTCCATACCAGTATGGGTTTTGAATATTTTTGTCTTCTAAAACTACTTTTGACTAAATACAATAAATTTGAAAGTGTTAAATTTCAAAATATTATTGTACATATCCTCCACTTTTCATATGTATTAACATTTCCCTGATGTTATTTCTCCTTAAAAGAGAAAAAATTCCAATTTACAAAGTTACTGAGATTTCACTGCATGAATTCGACTGTGTAGAATTCTATTCAGGAACAGATGCAGAAAATTTTCAAATATAGGGGTACGACCCATGTATATACCCTTTCCATCTAGAAAGGAGGATTGCAGACTCCAATATGGTATAAAATGACTCGTTCATAACTCCTCCAGTTCCGCCACTGCAATTAGATTATAATTTCTCACTATCCATTAATTTTAGATATTCTATTGAACTTCCAATCACTCTTTTTTCTAACGTCTTTAATAACTAGTGAGCGCAACGAGCTCTAATGATAACTCAACTATTTATCAGTGAAAATTAGCCAAAATTAGCCAATAATCCAAATTAAGTATACCTATTATGAAAAAAAAGAATGCCGCCATTGAATAGCTAACAAAGATACTTTAGGCTGAACACTGTTTTTCTTCACCTTCCTATCACGCACTCTAAAGACCATTATAATTACCCAATAAACCGTTCGTTTTTGGAACACTAGTCGCATCTACGCAATATTGTCTTTTTAAAATAACAAACTAGAAAATTGATATTGATTTTCTCTTCGTATTTTATATAATGCTTGAAGCAACATTGACTGATTTTAATTTTTTTATTTTGTTTGTTTGTGTTTTTCTTTAAACGAGTATGTTACTGAGTGATCGAAATTAAGAGTCATCATCCTCAATTGCTATCTTTAAATTTTCTGCAACATCAATAATATCAAACTCTTTATCTACTATGTCATCAGATACAAGATAGGCATCGTAGGATAGGTAGACCTCCTTACCCGTTCATAAAACAATTTTCTTATGAAATTGAAATTCATTTCTAAATATTTATATTTACATTCTTCAATAAAAAGTTTTTTGTTTTTTTTTTTTTTTTTTGTTTTTTGTCATTAAATATCCAATAAATGCCATTTTTGTAAACATGGCGGACGTAGGCCGGAGAACAGTTTAAAAGTTATGGCTACACAAATTCCAGTTATTGTAATTTTAAATCGTTTGAATTGTTTTACATTTCAAATCATCATTAAAATCTTTTAAATTTGATATATTTTTTTTTTTTTTTACATTTTATTTCAAAACAATGAAGGATTGGAAAATTACAATCTTTTACATTGTGGACTCTTTTCTTCTGCTAATGTAGTTCAGTTCCACTAATTGCACTTTACCCCATGACGAGCAGGAAATTTGAAATTCATAACAAAACAATCAGAGTTGAATAAAAATTTTCATAATGTAAATCTATATATATATATATATATCAATGTCTTGTAAATTAATGACAGTGTTAGTGCACTGTCGAGTGAAGTAAGATCGGTTTTATTGTTTACCTTTTTTTTTTTACATCCTTTACACGGTCCCACTTCCATAATCAAATCCATATTTCTGCAATCTTAAATCTATGACATGTAACCTATTTCTTATTCAATCAATCTAAATGCCTTTTTTAAAAGAGCGGCGTCATCGTCTGTGTCCTAAAACATTAGCTTGCGAAAAAATAGCATTTTATGTACAATGATGAAGACCTCGTTTGATCATCATAATTTCAGAAATATGTGAACAAGAGTTTAATAATACATTTTATTTTATTTTTTTTCGTTAAGCGTAATTAGGTATATATGTGTGAGTCTCACCACGTCATCTGTGCTTTAATATTTTGTAAATATCAAAGAAAAAATACGAGGTGGAGAACATTTGGAAAATAATCAATATATGTCAATATTAATGTTTCTTCATTATGTCAAAAATCAAAAGCTTGAAAGGAGATGGCAGACGCATGAGTACGTAATAGTACGTGAAGCATGCCATTAACATTTAGACGTATAACAGACCGCATTTCATTTGCTAGGTACAAATCTTTTTATTGTGCTAATTCAGTAAATAATGATACATTTAGATGCATTAATTCGTTCCGATTGCAGCATTTTCAGTGTACCATTAATACGTCAGGTTGTATTTACGTTTTTTATCAGTCCACGTCAGGGTAACTTACAACGTTTGAATTGAAGTTCATAATACGGGTAACCCCGATTAAGTTGAAAGTTGACATGGGATGACAAAATAGACGTGGACATTGACCTGAAATTTTTACATTATATCAGAAAAAAAAAATCGAAGTACATCATTCAGCGGTAATTTATCCACCGAATGGGTTAACCATAATAGTGTGCTATGCTTGCAGATGCTTTAGAGATGCTGCCGATCCAGAAATTGGACGCAGATATGATATACGACTTCGTGCTGTGGGAATATATTGGGTGAAGGGAGCATAGATACATGTAAAAAACAAACTGATATTCTAAAGACTATCGCATGCGAATTTATCAAAAGTCCAAGGTCGACAACAGATTTAAACTGGTGGTCCCGTGCGGCTGCCAAAAATATCAACTTTGTAATTCTATAATTTTATCATTTTTTTTTTATTTTGCCATCGGAAAAAATGATGATCGTTCTAAATATACCAGAAGTGAAATCTTTACCGACGGTATGCAAGTATATATTGAATATACTTGATTTTACACACAATCGAGATGCCTAGCTAATATTTGACCAGATTCTGAATTTATTGAATATTTTTGTCATCTTTATCGTGACACCATCCCGATTTCCCGAGACCAAGCATAAGTTAAACGGAAATTTAGAAAATTTGATAGTATTTGTAATATCTACGATGAAATCTTTAAGCTGTTTGTTTTTAAATTGAATTCTCTTACAAGCATGATTACATTAACATGTATGCGTGGTGGATGTGCCGTGTAATTATATAATCCTGTTTGGGGACACTTTCAGGTCGAAAGAGGATATAATGAATTTTAACATCCTACAGCATACACTACATGTACTTGAGGATGTTGCAGTACAGTTTTGCAAGTTGAAGTTTGTAAGTTTGCAGAAAGGAAAGCTGAATGTTTCTCCATATGTTCTTGAGTAAAATATTTCGCCGCTGTCTTTTACGAAAAGATTATATGTGTTTCCAGATAAACTTCTTTAAACAAATTGAATGTGCTTAAAAAATGAAAAAAACCAACAAAACAATGGAAAGAAGAAAAACAGTACCCATAATTACTAGGTCTCGGTTCTAGTGAGCTTATCGCATGACGATAGGATGTCACGCCATGTTCAGTTGCTTGGGATGTGATCGATATTGATCGTATAGCAAGCGCTAGCAACAGTTCGGCGTCGAAAGATTTTTACATGTATTAAAATTTAGGATATATTTAAGAAATGAATTTTATTTTTAAAAATCCATGCGGTTATGACCTGCGACGCTTCATGTCAGTATACTTCATAAAGCGCGTTAGAAATTCATAAAAAAAAAGTATGGTGGCGTGAAGCTTTCCACTTCATACCATCATGTATTTTCAAAAATAAAGTTTATTTTTGTATTTACATTCTACTTTCGTTTCTGTTGGAATTCTCCCAACCCTTGAAATAAATATACTATATTTATTGCTCATTGTTTACAACTGCAACACATTCATGAGGAAATGGCTCTGATTTACAATATGTAGATATTTCAAGGGAAAATCCATATGCTTTGAAATATGTAGCAAATAGTGGTTTGTGGTCGCGAAAAAGAAAATTTCTCTCAGGACCACTGATATTAATTTGAATAAACAGAAAATAGTCATTACAAAACACAGCACTTAATTTGTTTATGACGTCACACTACGATATAGATTGAGGCTTCAAAGTCAATTCAAATTTAACTAAAAAGTTGAAATTGTCATAAAAAATGATGTCACTATGTGATACTGCGTGACCTTTCGTTCATTTATTACACAAACCACAAGATTTAATTTACTACAAAGTTTGGTTCAATATACATGTATAAATCCGCATCTCCATCTGTTTACCCTTCTGTCTGTCTGTTTGTCTCTCTGTCTCACTATCTCTCCATGTATGGGCCATAATTTTGATGGACATTCACAAAAGGCTCATGATTGGTACAAAGTCCTCAACAATGGTCAATAAGTTGGTGCCTAAGTAAGAGCACAACGTTCTGTCAACTTTATGAATGTGATGGATTATAAAGGATTGAAACGTTGAAGAACCCTCACTGCTACGGCCCTGAGCGGTAAGCATAGGTCTAAATTTGTGGTACTTCACCTACAGCTGGTGACGTCTCAATATGAGTGAAAAATTGTCGACAGGACGTAAAATAAACAAACAAACAAACGACTGAAACACTGAACAATCTAAATTCAATGTTAATCCTACATTGAAATATCACTATTAATATACACTGCATATGCTTGTATGTAAAGCAGTCTTTCAGCGTTAATGAAGGTGCAGCATTTTCAACGTTGAACATCATGATTAATATCATATTCTGGATGTATTGGGATGTGATATTTTGTAAACAAAAACCTTAGAATATATCAATAGAAAATAAAAAATTCAGCTTTGAAAATCCATGAGGGCATTAACTTCGACGACTTCATGAAGCGCATCAGCACATCATCTAATTTGTCAGAATTATAACAGGAGTCCATATTTAAGGAAGTTAGTTCCTGAGCTTTGAGCACAACTACGCGGGATGCTATAATTTAGTATTTACTGATTCGATACTGATCCCATTGGTGCAGACATATTACACATCTGTAACTGAACTCCATTCAGCTGAAAAAAATATGTCAGTTCAAATTTTGAAAGGGTTTGATGGGGATTATATTTTGTGGCGGAAGGTTTGTTTCATCAAAAAGTTCTAAATCTGAATGATTTCAATATTATCAAACACGTCGTCAATATTTATATCCCTATAGGTGTATTTCAGTTTTATAATTCATGATACAAGTAGCTGAGGCTTGGGACGAATTCACATGATGTATTCTATTAATTTGGTTTATATATTGTTAGAAATAGAACACCAATTCTTAAAAAAGTCTAAATTAATTTACTCGATAATTATTCTAAAAATTCAGAATTTTGGCTGATAATTTAAATTTGATATCAAACCCCACTTATTAAATTTCCATTTTAAATTTTAATACACGACTTTGAAATCTATGATAAATTTAAGAAATTGACATTACTCCTAATATGTTGTTTTATACACTCAAATTATATATGATAAATTGTTCCGTATATCAATTGCAAAAGGTCATTCTGTATATCTAATTTACTAGTATTAATCTTTTTTATACATGAATTGTTAGAAGACATTATTATATATCTATTTTATGTTATGATTGGTTTTTGTTGTTTATGTTATGTTGAGGCCAACAGACAAATGAAGTGTAAATGAATAAATTTTGATTAACTTTTAAGTTGAAAAAGGTCAAGTTTAAATCCCAGTAGCTGCAAAATAAGCATTGTGACGCCATTTTTTCTTTTTCGTTTCCTAATTTTCCTTCAATGTAGAATTCCAAAAAACATACATTACTCCAAATCTTAGATGCGAACCTCTTTAACACTGATTGTCATAGTTGAAATACATGTGTCACAATGAAAATCAAGTCGATTTGTCGACACAGAACATGCAACATTTGTTCAATGTTGAACTTTTCAAATGTTGAAACAAGATCGCAAATATTTTACATGTACATTTTGATTTAAAGTAGCACAGTAACTTCAGAGCTGAAATAACACCGATTTTTCATACATTTATCAAGGCTGGGTTAATATTGACGTTGATTTAAACATTTTTTTTCTTGAATAAAATAATAAATACATACATTTATAATATGTTCACGGTACTACTATACGTCCGGAATCTTTTCATACAGGATAGGGGGGGGGGGGGGGGTTACCACATGCAGTTATTTCCTTTATTCTCGTAAATGACACTTCTGTAACAATTCAGGGGTAGGCCAAGGTACCCCACCCCGATTCTCCTTCTCTTTACATAACCTCTACAATGTTTAACAGATTGATATTAAAAAAGAAAAAGAAAACAAGCATGTACTTTAATGAAGATCGCGCAATAGAGTAAAAGGTCGTCACAAATCTCTACTCATTATGAAGGTAGTGGTATTCTTAAATTTTTCGCAATAATCCCAATGGAGGATTGACGTATTCTTCATATGACAAACAAAATTAAAACAATATTGAACAACATTGAACAGAATCTTAGTCTTTAGCCCATTCATTAACTTCAGCATTCGCATCTTTAAGATAAAATAATATGATGAAAGTCACGTGATACGTCAGAATGGTGAAGTGTTAGATGATCGTCAGCGTGTCGACAGGAATATTCTTTGTGAATTAGGATTTGATATTCCGAAGTAAACTTACACTTTATCCTTCTTGAAGTAATTATTACTGTGCACGCTTTCCCCCCCGCGTATTACTATACGGTGTATTGCGTTCATCGGAAGTATGAAAATAGATTACTTCAACCACTTTGTTAGTCACTGATTAGTAATTATTGACATATTTTGAAACTTACTATTGGGGGGATCTCATCGTTTCAAGCAAATATTAATTGTAAAAAGACAATAAATATGTTTTATTGTCGAATTTTGATTTTGACAGAAAAATGAAGTTAAGCGTTCGAGGATGCTTATCCGCTGAACGGAAAGATCCAAGACCGTGCCGGATAGGTCCGAGAACGAGCCTCAAAGGTATTGGATTCACCAGACGCTTCCAACTATTGTGCAAGTCACTAATTAGTGATTATTAACACGATTTTGGACTTTGGGTGCTCTCCGATTGTAGCAAATATTCAGTGGAGAAAAAAGATAGTAAACAGTTTTAATTTGATGTAAAATGGGGGCTACTGTATTACATTCAGTGTTGTTTTTGCGCTTGCCAAAAAAAAAAGGCCGAGAATGTGTTATCGCACTTACATGACCACAGCAGAATGGAGTGACTATTAAAAATATGAGTGATATATTGTAAAATCATTGTCTTCAAGACTGTTGAGTTTGCATTAAAAATGGGGGAAATACTTGGAAGTAGTTAAGAGATGGATTGTGACCAAGATTGCGTCATGACCATCATTGCAGGTTATGTGTATGTTAAGGTCATTCATTCTGTGTACTTGTTATGCACTGACCTTTGAAGTTGATGACCCAGCTAATGACACATCTCAGATTTATGCATTTGCATTTGTATGTACGTACTAATAAACACAATATCTTTGTTTCCAAACTAACATGGATAATGTATCTGCAAACTGTATAATATATGGTAACTTATGCAACAAAAACTATTTGATTGTATCCCAGATGAAAGGAATAGGTTCCATCTTGACTGATTTAACTTTTGGACATCATCGATTGACCTTATTTTTATAATGTATGCATTGGACGCGATTTCTTCACACGTGATCGGAAAGAAGCAATAACGTCAGTTTTTGAAATCATGTTCATCGGCTGTAGATATAAGAATATATACTAAATGCAGTGGTAGTTAGGCAAGTTCAACAAGATTCTGAGTGTATTGCAGCAATACAAAATCCCCTACATGTAGAATAATTCAGCCAAAAGTAGGTCAAGCATAACGAAACTCAAACTTGATCTGTACCTATCCACGACAAAGCCAAATATCAAATTTCAATTGAATATCTTCATCCAATGCGGAGAAAAGTCCAGAAAAATTATTCGAAATGAAAGATAGACGGACGGACAGGGTAAACTAATAGTCCCTTTCGGCAAGGCCGGTAGGGGACTAAAACTGCTGGAAAATAGCGCATTATATACTAATAAGACAGTCATGTGGCCAGCACTCATCTGGCTTCGGAAAGAAAATGTTTAAAAATCCAGACTGTGTTTTGAAAACATTTTCCTTTATATTTCTACAATCGTAGTTTTTGTTTTCATATTTAATAAAGGTGTTTGTTACATTTCATTCATAGAATACCGTAGTATTATTATCTTAACTAGAACCCAACATAAATAGTTAATAACATTTTTGTTCCCAGATTCTGTCATGGCCATCATTTGATCTCTTCTTACCTCTGAAGATTGTGGTGCATGAACTGGCACAACTCTATAATTTTGTGGCTGCATCCTTTTCACCATTACGTGTTGATCAGACATTTTCCTGATCACGAAACAGTTTTCAATGAGAAGTGGTTTAATGCAAGCCTCAAATGATTTGTTAACTCTCCCTCAAAAGAGGATGCAGGGCTATGCTTTATGATCAGACAGATATCGTCATTTATTTATTTTTTTCCCCAATTTACATTCATGTTTTTTTATTCTAATAATTTTTAAAATATTGTTTAATCCATTTTTCAGTTATTGTTGCCGTTACCGTTAGACTCGAGGAATCACGTCGAAGAGCCGTTCTCAGGGAGCCTAGATATTCTGAAAGATGGACGAAACTCCTTCCCGCAATCCATATACAATGGGCTTCCTCTACACACAATGACTTTCTCATCTCTGTGGATAATAGACGAAAGGCAACTGAGTCCTCCTTTGGAAACAATTACTTCTCTGTGACCAAAGTGTATTAGACATTTGAAATGTGTTCTGTGTTGGCAACGTCATCTGAAAGCTTAGTAGCAAGGGAAACCAACTTTACTACTTCCTCATTGATGATAGCATGCAAAGGACTAATAATGACGTATTTTTGATATTATCCTTGGTATAAAATAGGTAAATGTCATAGGTCAAACTTTTCCCATGTCCTGCTGATAATGTGACAAAAATGCCTGTCTTTTGAAATGATCCCAAAGAATCAACGTAATGCAGATTTAGAAAATTCACAGTGCCCTTGTTTTCAGGTTTGCAGTTTTGAATTGCTTTCTCTTTAGTTTGATTACTCTATTTAATGCATCCATCTACAAAACACAAATTTAATTTTTTATATATGGGATAGCTTTTGTAGCTACAATGTATTGTATTGAGGAAAATATTCTGCTGAACTAGTTTGTAGTGTGCTATGTCTGTCATTTGAACTTCCATCAATGACTTCAGTTCACCTTTAGTTCATGATAAATTTCTCAAAAATCGGATTATTTCATTTAAATAAAAGTAAAAGTTGACATTGCTGAAATTCATGCAGGAGGAATCGGTTGAATTATAACTCCTTGACTTTGAGAAATTATTAAAAGCTGAGGCAGATTTTGATTAGTAGAGAGGTTTTTATTTTCCACCAATATGTCGAGGTCATGGGGTTCTTGAGCAATGCTGATGACTAGGGTATTATATCTCTTTGATAGAACAATGATGTCTGTTATATGTACAGAGAGTTGTGCACTGGGCCATTTAAGAGATGTACAATTGTTACGCATGATACCAAGGTACGTTTCCATTGCACCACTTAAAAGCGTTATGCATATGCATATTTCATACAGACGCTGTGATTTTGCTTAAATTGAAATAAATTGAACTTCTATGACATTGAAACTGAAACGGTTTTACAACTGAAATCAACTTTAGTTGGAAAATAATGTTATAAGTCATAGCTGCCATTTACTTCAGCAGTGTATTGTGATTTCATTGTATTAAAAGACCGACTGTCCTGGGAGGAACCGCTAAAAATTAAGTAAATCTAAGTGGGCTATGATCTATGAAACAGTTCTTCATGTACAACATAGTGCCACAACGAGCCGACTTTTCCTTTTTTCTATATAAATCATTAAAAACAATCACTTTTCTATTTTTTCATACAATTATCTAGAATCAATTTATAGTAACTTTTGCATCATTAACAGCATAAATATTTGCAGTTTTAGTCTGAACAGCCGCGCGTAGTATACAGTGTATAACTGCAAGATGATCACACTCAAGCTTACTAAGGCTTAATAACGAAATGGAGTGTTAACGTTGCTGTTAAAGCTTCAGTTGTCATATTTTTGTAATTGATGGTCAAAAATAAAACAAACGCTAATAAAACTGATATCCAGATTTTTTGTAATAAATATAATAATTAGCGTAAAATGAGTTCAGAATGATTTTCAAACATTGGATTTTTTTCAATGTTATGTATAATATATAATGTAAAACGCGAAAGTTGAATCATTAATTTATGGCTCTTCGCTGTACATGGTTCAGGCTTTTGGAATTTATCAATTTCAATTTCAAATACACCGTCAGGTATTTTCAGTGCTGCACTCTGTTGATTAAGGAGCTTACAAACAAGTGTCCCATTAACACCTCTATCATATCGCTTCATCGCCCATTCCACATCAGAAACCTGATTTTAACCGAGAACAGACACGTTTTGCAGATACCGGTGTATTCTGTAAATGTTATTGATGCATTTCGTACCATTTAATTAAACTACAAAATGCAACAAAATAAAATACTAGAATTATATTTCTTCATCATTTGCTGCGAAGTTTCCTGAACGTTTCGTCATACTAAAAGTAAATTGTTTTCCCCTAGATATTTTATACCCATAAATGTCACAATGTATCCGCTGCATTGCCATGGTAACGTTTTGTAGTAGCCTGTGGCATCATAACTACATGCAGGTATACCAAGAAATTAAAGCTGGGAATCGACGTGAGCGGTTGATAGATGCGGAAAAACCAGATGTTGGTATTTTCTGTTGTATAAAACAAACTCTTCTTTAAGATCCGCCACTTCTTAAGCTGCATTATGTCATCGTAACGTCAGATGCCTATCGTCTCAATCGGAGTGTCGCTAATCATTAAGCAGCCGGTGAATCCCGATTCAAATACATGTAGCTTATACGGCGCAAGCTGATTTTTCCACGTTGCATTCGGTTTAAACTTTTTTATATACATTGTATTTTTTTGCGTGGACCTCAAGGGTAAGAGTAAGGTAAACACGTACCCCAGTACACACCCGCCGTGAAACCTATATGTTGATCAGGTAGACAGAGTAAACCTAGTTAAAAATCAGTCTGTGTCATTGAAACATCCATTCGACGGCCGAAATTTTGAAGAATGCTCCGCTAATGGGGGTTGGTAAAAATCGTTTAAACATACCAACAACCTGTATCAATGCACACAATAGATCAAGGCAAATTATATTTCCTATATAATAGGTATCAGGATCGGTCCTTTAGTGTCCAAAGGTCACGGCGCAGAGGTCACTCTGACAAAAAGTATGCGTGAAAGATTTTTTCTTTTTGCTTTTAGGATTTCACTTCCATTATATTTCTCACCTTCTCTTCAGTTTTCTCTTTCTTTTGACGCTGAGATTGTGTGTGTGCATAGTAAACTGAACCTATTCTAATTTTGAAGGGTATATAAATCCGGAAAATGCTTTCATGAAAATTCTCTGCATCTAATGATCTATAGAATTGGAAAGAATAACAGTAAACCTTTGTAATGAAAAGGCTAAGATAAGGAACCATGATCAATCTCATAATTCCTATAGAAAATACAAATCAGAGAGATGGGCAAACACGGACCCCTGGACATACCAGAGGTGGGATCAGGTGCCTAGAAGGGGTAAGCATCCCCTGTCGACCGGATGCTCCCACCGTGAGCCCTATATCTTGATCAGGCAAAAAGAGTAATCCGCAATCAAAATCAGTGTGCCAAGAACGGTCTAACAATTGGTATGAAACACGTCAGACAGCATCTGACCTTATGGAAGGTTGCACTGGCAAACTAGATTGTTATAACAACCATGGAATTTGCAAAATACTAACTTCAGACAAGACTGTAGAATCCCACGTAACATTAACTTGTTTGTCACTAGCATACTTCGATGTAAAATCTTATCATATGCAGAATAGGCTCTTGCGTATCGAATCAGTTGAAAAATGTAAACACCATATGCAGGTGATAATGGAATATTGCTACATAGATAAAGGAAGTTGAAGATGGAGAAATTGAAAATCATGTCGCTTATCGTAAAGTTGAATTTCCAGTTTACCGTCATCATCTATTTTCAATGAAATATCTAACTACGAAGCAGATGTGGAAGACTCTGTGGTGTCCTTATTTCAAATTCACTGGGATATATTGAATCGACATATGAATAAAAATGATAATTGCTAATGCATAAAACGTCGTCGATATATCCAAATGTCGAATTGAAGGCCACAGCAGTAGAAACGTTTGAATAAATTCTGTTTGATAAAAACATAAAACCAGGTCAGCCAACATAGGAGCACAATTCGTTCCCCTGAGAATTCCAACTGACTTTTGGAAGACCCGATCACCAAAGACTACGAGGATTTTGCGGTAGCTCAGTGGTAGAGCATTCGCTTCATAACCGGGAGCCCCGATCATCCCATGGCCACGTCAAATCTAAGACGCTAACATAGGTAGTAATTGCTATTTTGCCAAACGTTTGTCATTTAGGAATAAGAATCACAGGTCTTTTGGATATGGCCTTTGAAATGGGGGTACTTCACCTACAGCTGGTGACGTCTCAATATGAGTGAAAAATTTTCCACGGGACGTCAAACAAGCAAACAAACAAACGAAGATATTGTCAATGAGGAACTCTAGCATCATTTTAATATCAACTTCACAGTACTTGTGTGTTGAGTAAGAGTGGTGCCTGACAAAATAATTTTTAGGATGACTGATCACTAGATTTGAATATGTCTTTTTTTTTTACCATTTTTTGGTGAAGAAGCAACTGTCAATGATGTCAAAAAATCTAGTCTTTAATTCATCGTGAGGTATGGTCGTGTAACGTGTTGTAAAGCTATTTGTTTTAATGTTATTAATTTGAAAAAGATTTGCGATTTCAAAGAAGTAAAACCTCTTTAGAATTTTTAAGAATCCACATTTGGTTTACATCACTTCTGGATATGCAGTGTCACAATACGTTGACGTTTCTCCTTCACAGCAGTTAATATTTTCGTGAGGAACAAAGATGGGGGCTTTGTAGAACGTTTACTAGATTCAACAATGTATCTTTGTAATGGTTTTGTGGAGTTTGAGTATCCAGTATAGGTAAGACAGCTCATATTCATCTACTTCATTGACTGGGATATTAAATATGTTTAAAATTAGAGCGTGTAATCTTATAAAAACTACAGTACATGCAACCCCCCCCCTTCCGAACTATTCCAAATTTATTATATCCTCCCTGGGGCCCAGCACAGAGGACACAATCTATGTTATTGACCATTACGCATTATTACGCTATGGTCGTGGAAAGGATATCTAAATGTTGAATTGAAAGCCACAACAAAAGATTTATTGTTTTCATGAATAGATTATGTCTCATAAAAATACAAAACCGATCAGCATAAGAGGACACAATAATACCAACTCCAGAGTTCTTGTACGTAGAATCTGAGTGTTATATATATATTTCTCAAACAATTTGTTGGATGACTGATTCCAATATATAGATATTTCTGTGTTCCATTTTTATTGAAGAAGCGGATGTCTATAATGTCAAAAAACCCTAGTTTTTTTTTAATTTGTTGTGAGAAATGGTCGTGTAAAGTATTGAGAAGTCATACGTTTTGATGGTATTGATTTGTGAAAATTTTTCATTGAAACGTTTTAGAATCCACATGAAATTTCCACTAAATGGCGCAATATGTCTGACTTTTCTCCGCTGTATTTGGTATTTTCGTGAGAAGTAAAGTTAGGGTTTTGGTAGAACATTTACTGGATCCGGCAATGTATCCCTGTAAAGGTTTTAGTGAATTTTTCAATTGTTTTTAGAATCCACATTTGATTTTCAAACCAATATGACATTGAAAACGAATATCACAATTGAACACATTACACATGAAGAGTAGGACAAACACGGACCCTTGACACACCATGGGTGGGATCAGGTGCATAGGAGGAGTAAACATCCCCTGTTGACACACGTGATCGTTACATCTTGATCAATAAACTGAGTAATCTGTAGTCAAAATCAGTCTGTAAAAAACGGCATAACAAATTAGTATAAAATACTAAAAAATGAATTTTGTATTTCTTCACGCAAAACTTATCATGACAAACTTCAGTATTTGTGTTGTCGTTTACAACAGAAGGAAGAGCCGGCAGACAAAGAATAATTGATGATTTCCCTTGAAAGAACAGTTGGGAGGGAATTCTATCCCAGGGAGTATTTTCCGCTCAGGAAAAACCTCTATACTGACTCTGTTTATTTGGAGAAATAATATACTGGGAAATAAATTCCCTCCAGGGAAAAGTCTACCCCAGGCCCGTTTTTTCCTGGGGGACGTCTATACGGAGAGAAAGTCTATGCTACATGTACTACAACGGTTTTCTCTGACATCTGTCACCGTACGATTTTAAACGATTGCGCTCTTGTATTTCAAATTAAAATTAGTCTGTATATTTAGATATGATTTAAAGTCTTGGCCCATATTCAAGATTTATTATTTTGCTAAATTTGAATTCACAGAATACATTTATATCAGTATGAGATGCTTCCATTTTGTTTTGACAATTGTAATATTGTTCTGTTCTTAAGGGAAAATAAAGAAAAATAACTTCTGAGAATAATCGATTTCTCCAAAATATTTGATTACATGTATGTAGGAGCTGTGACGTGTACAAATTTGAATTAGATATCTCGATAGTGTAATCTTTTTCTGCTCCACTTGTTTTAATGATCAGAAGAACATTTGTTGATGATACCGACCTTTTTTATCATTTCTATATTAAATCCATCACGGTCGGCGTAACCATTACGTATTAACATCCGTTTTCTTTGCGTGTATTTAAGTATGTTTAAACAAACAGACATATATGTACAAACGATGCTGAAATTCACAGAGAACAACAGATGCAAACCCGCAAGGCAAATGAGCCAAAAGTTAATTTTTCTTCTGACTTTCTGGCTATGTAGTGGGGAAGAAATTGATATTGAAAAACAGCGGAGCCAGAATTGTCCACTTGGGAGTATATTGTACAGTAATGTACATTAACTATGTCAGAGTGACATTTTCGCGTAAATGGCCCTCGTGCATTATTTCGTCGTAATCATACAATGATGATCTGTTAGAGATTTATGGCGAAATTGCCCACCGTATACGTAGGTAAATATATGATTTATCACCGATTCATTGGTCAATACATATATCCAGGGGGAACAGCTTTTCTGCAATATTGTTTTAATACGACCGTAGTATCGAATTGTACTACTCGTATGTGAGTTATCAGTTTACAATTATTCTTGAAAGTTTTATAGGAATTTAGAAATTTTATGTGTTATGTTACGACTACAATCGCAAAAGTTCAAACCCACATTGTGTAACTATCTCTTATACTTGAAGATACAGGGGAAGATGTCAAGCGTTTCATTTACTACCAATGTGTATGATCCTGGATTAGCTGTATAGTGCGTCTTCTTTTTATTTATATCTTTTAATGGTAGGTGGGTTTAACGTCAAGCTAAAGAGGGTCTGGGATTACTAGTTTGATGCAGTCATTTAGTCAGTGGCGAGTAACTATTTCCAAGCATGAGGGATGCCGAATGATTATGCAATTTACTCACAGACGTTCGAAACAACCCGAAAAGACCAAACGTGTATCATACATAACTTCGATTTACTTAGATTTAATGATGAATAATTTAATCAAACAATTTTAGCATACTCGAATGTTTTTACTTTAACATATTATTTCCGTACAGTCGTTTCCACATTTTGATTAAATTCTCCAAACTGCATCGGATTCTGACTTGGACTATTGTTTGGTTAAACAACACCTTTAAAGGATGAGTTTTCTGACCAATATCTGAATGTCTGTCTATCATAAACGTCCCGCATCTTTATTAGACTTATCAATATTACGAGGGCGAGTCAATTAGTGTCCAGTCTATTCCATTTCCGATTGACCGAGACGATCACATCACAAGGCCTCTCACCTCTAGTCGGCGCGGGTTCGAATCCCGATATAAGTGAGGGAGTTTGCCTGTTTACTTTCGGAAGGTCGGTGGTCTCTTCCCGGACACATCATTGTATCTGGGTTCTCTCCTCCACTTACAAAAACTGGACGCCAAGATAACTGAAAAATTGTTGAGTGTGGCGGAAACCAATCAATATATATATATATATATATATATATATATATATATATATATATATATATATGTGTGTGTAATTGATGCAAAGGCATGCTTTCCATTTAAGGTTGAGTGCCGTGCTGTAATTCGGTATATGTATTTAAAAGGTAAAACAGATGTTTATAGGTCTTCTGCATCATCTTATGCTCAGGTTAAATTCTGGGTAGGGGAATTCAGAAGTGTTAGAACGTCTTTAGAAGATGAAGCCAGGTCTGAGCGCCATTGACGAAGAAATGTGTAACAAAGTTCGGGATCTGGTATACTCTGATAGACGAATTCAGATGGAAGAAATAGCGAAGGCATTAAGCATTTCACATGGTAGCATTTCAACAAATTTACATGATCGTTTAGATATGCGAAGCTAACAGCCCGGTGGGTCCCCAAATCCCTTAGCGATGAACAATGGCAACCAGAGCATTAGTATACAGTGCATTGTTGAAGCGTATTAGGTCAAAATATAATTTTCGTTTGCGTCTGCTGAATGTAGATGAGATTTGGGTTTATCATTATAAGCCGGAGAATAAAGCTCAGAGTCGTCAGTAGGCAGAACCGGGGTCCCAAGGCCAAATAAGTTCAAGACACAACCATCTGCTGGCAAGGTGATGCTGACAGGCGTTATTATGTTGAACTTTTTCCCAAAAGAAGTTCTATAACTGGAGTGTACCATGCAAACTTGCTAGACCAGCTGAGAACCGCCATCTGTGAAAACGCCGAGGTAAACTCTTTAAAGGTGTTTTTCTACAACAGGACAACGCGAGAGTCTACACTTGCAATAGATGCGGTAGAGCGAAACAGGTATGAATTATTACCACCTATTCCTGCCTATTCGCCTGACCTAGCTCCTAGCGAATTATTCCTATTCCCAAACTTGGAAAAGGATATCCATAGACGTCACTTCCGGTCTGACGAAGGAGTCGTGACGGCAGTTGAGCAGTGGATAAATGGAAAGGACCCTGACTTTTTCAGTTCTGGGCTGATGGCACTTAAACACCGTTGGTCTAAGTGCGTCACACTAGAGGGAATTACATCGAAAAAGAAGTGGATCTCAACCGAAAATACGTTAGGCTAGTTGCATATTGACTCACCCTCGTAGCAAGAATTGGCACATTTAATAGTATTGGGTGTGTTATAATTTGTTCAGCTGAAGTACATGCACCATGCCGTGATCAAGAAATAGCGCATATCTGCTTCATGTGTTCTCAAAAACAATTCCATTTGTGAAGTTTAAACGTACAATTTACAGTATCCAGGCAGAGAATAAATTCAGCATACTAAGTCCAGAGAAGTTACTGTGGCCAGCTCGAAACCACAACGAAACTTTAAAGGTTTACTTTGGAATATATACTTAGAAGGAAATTGCTTTAAACTTTTTCTTACTGCGAATAACATGGCTAATAAATATGTTTCAAAATAGACAAGATAACATTTTCAGCATGACGTCACAATCCCTCTCCCAAGAAAGAAGTATTTCCATCCAGTGCAGAGTCCTACTTGATGCTATGGTAGCCACGGGGTAAATACGGAGCCAGATTAGATCTTCAAAATCTGTACATGTGTAAGTACGTTGAAGATATATGACAAATATCAAGAATATATTTTGGTGTTTACAAAGCATCTCCATGTAGAGTAGATTAAAAAAAAATAGAAAAGAAAAGGCTACGATAGTGATTTTACAAAGGGTAATATATAAGGATTAATATGCACAATTTCACCAAATTTATGCAATATCTAAGCATTT
>JAMZEH010000110.1:835000-952500 GCA_024699665.1 Ostrea denselamellosa
CATAGTCCTAATGAGCAAATCGATATCTACAGACAAGGTAAAAAGCGTACTCCCATGGGTAAGGGATTCTGTTGATAGGACCGAGCCCTATTGGTTATACAGTGAATTTGTTACTTCTTGAAAATATTCTTGACTCCTAGACATGAACAAACCAAACTGGGTAAATTGTATTAGTAAAAAGATGAGCTTTTACTAAAATCGTGAAATCATGGCCCCTAGAATATGCATAACTTCTGTCAAAATCTTCTTGACTCTTTGACATTAGAGAAATTCAACCTGTCGTGAAAGGGTGCTAGATTCGTAATTGGGAGACTCTGGTTCGATTTTTTATTCCGGCGCCGCGTCAAGTTTAAGACTTTTATAACATAGTTAAGTGAGTAGTGGTTGTTACTAAGCCAAGCGCCAGACATTGGGAGTGAAAGTCGGGGATCTCTTGGGTATAACCTCAAAAGCGGAGATCCCTTGTCATGTTAGGCATTGGGACGATCAAGAGCTCTCACTGCTACAGCCTTGTGCATCACGCAAATCCCAGTGAACTGGTGACGTCTCTATATGAGTGAAAAATTCTCGAATGGGATGTAAAACAACAAACAAATAATAAAACATCATAGAGATGATAAAGGGAGAAGCCCCAAGGTCAAAGGTCTTTAATGACAAGTTTCATATTAATAGTGAAAATGAAATATTTCAATTATTTTTTCTAATATCCTGGACACCAACCAAACGTGGATAATCATATGATGCGTAATGAACTTCTTATCAAGGTCATTTGGCCAAGGTTAAGATTAAACAAATATGGAATACGAAGATTATCAAGTAAAGTATTATAGCTGTGTATTTGATCAAAGGTGGATGATGAAAGTGGCTTAATCTCATAGGTTACGCAACCTGAGGGAGTGAGGTGAGCATCGCTTGAATACATGAACGACAAAAGGTACGTGTAATATATCAGTAGACAATACACCACATCTAGTCGAAATCTCTCGAAGGCGAAATTAATAATAGCTGGTTAAGAGTTATCATTATGTTTTATCTGTAATTATTTCAGAAAACAGAAATTGGTAACATTATTGCTTTAAGAAAATATAACATTTAATATCGTATTTGTCTATATGTATCAATACACTCGTCACTAAACAGAAGTCACCTTCACGGACATGTTGCCTACTATAAACTTAACATTATTTGCGTGTGCATATAAGTATTTCTTTATGTCTGTGCTATTTTTTATGATATTATTTTCTGCGAAAATAATTTTGACGCATTTATCCTTTTTTGCCACTCCTCCCATAATTCGCTAATCTATTTACATCTTAAGACCTTAATATTTAATATTGAATCGTAATCGTACAAAAGGACTTAAGCCAACCCCTAAATTTACTAACGATGCCACTGTTGTATGAAATTGATCTATATTTTGATCGTGAAAAATGAAATACGTTAGATATGCAAATTGATATTAAGATGTGAAATGTGATAAGTAAACGTCGTTTTTCAAGACCAAACCATTGGCACCAAAACTCTACAACAGTCAAACGAAGCCCATTTCTTTAAGTCATATTTACGTTGTTTATACAACTTATTTTTTTCCCGGGATAATACATAATATACCCTTTGTAATATAACTATAATTATTATTATTACTAGTAGCATCACTCTCCTTTACGTAATGTTATTCTCTAATAAGCAGTATGAATGCTCAGAAAATAAACAAACATGTCTCTAGAGAAAAAAAAGAAATAGGGATGGATTCCATTACGAATACCGCTCCAAAGAAATCTGAATTATTTGCAGGGATTGGACACGTAAGAACCACCATGGGGAGTAATACAGCCCGACGTCAAAGTCAGTTTGGTAAGTTGACAGACAATGAAATGAAGAATAACGGGTTATGCGGTGCACGTTGTAATTCGATCCACCGTGCTATACATCGCGTATATCAATACAAAACAGGCAATAAAATGTTTATTTTTTGAAGTCTATCGTGGTTGAAGTACAAGGTACACAAGGATGATCAGACAAAATGAATTACATGTACAATGTAAATTTGTTTGTACGATGTTGTGTATCCATATCAGCACGATAGAGGTTCAAAATAAACGTTAATGTTGATACGTTCAATAAATTTATATATGATTTTAAAATGCCAAAATGCAATGTAGTATTTGTTTATTAGAACTATTTTGCTTGGAAGTCAGTATTTGTAGGCCAGGAATATTTTCAAGTAATTAGTAATTGGCCAGAGTATTATTGTGATGTCAAAGCTCGATTGATATAGCATGATGATGTTATAGCAATTTTTGTCAAAGAACTCGCGAAATGATTTAATTTTTAAGAAAAAAAAACAAACTCATGTTGGAATTTATTTCATTAGGTGTATTATGGTCTATAAAATGTTGCAATAGATAATTTCATGATATCTTAAAGAGCTTTGCACCCGAGTTTTGTAGTATTGTCAGATTTTTGGGGAAGTGAATTTTTTTTATTTCTAATTTGAAGGGGAATTGAAGAAATAAAAAAAACCAAAAAACTGGAGTAATAGTGCTTGTTATTGAGTTTTAAACAGGACCTTTATGCACTTAAAATTCACTGAAGATTTATTTCGTTTAACTTTTTTTATCTGTCGGTGTTAAAACACGCAAAACAAATCAATCGTTACAAAAAAATAGATACTAAGCAATGATGGTATCACTTACACACTTTTGGAGATGAAAGGCAGTCACAGTCTGCGCAAGAACTGTCGACGTAGTTAACATTGATGTAAGCTAGCGTACTTCGTATTCTTATGACGTGTTAAGTCCATAAAAATATTTGTTTAATGTGTTTTGAAAAGAATTAATTGACACATTTTGTTCATAAATTCAGATAAATGTTTCTGTCAAAGTAGTGAAAACGGGGTTTTATGTCGTAATTTTTTAAGTATTATTGATCATGTTTTTGTCTAGACCACAGAAACTGAAAACTGACTGGGATCTTTTTAAAAAAGGATATCGATTCCTAATAGTTTGAATTTCAGACAGAAAGATGAGAAATGCAGATGAACGTTTAGCTGGACTATAAAGCGATATTAACCAGTTTTCACTGTTTCTTCTGGGAAGGTAACTCTTCCTTCTATGACAAGAGTCTTTACAATGTACATGATTTGAACATATTTGTATAGAAAGTCCGTTATATTACAATTTGAACAAGTATGAGAAAAATTCCCTGACAAATGACTTTTATGCCACTGCCCTATCTATCCTCATATAAAGTGATGTACTTCTATTCCAAATTGCTTAATTTATATTCAAAAGATTCTGATCGGCAATAATGTATATCTAAATGATTGTGATACATGCTATCATGACGATTTGTTATCTATATTGAATAACGCATCGTTTCTAAAACGTGGTACTCATACACCATATATTTAGTATATTGGAAGTTATGTAAAAAATGTGAAAAATTTCCATTTATATCAATCATAATTGCATAAAATAAAAATGTACCAGGAAACAAAGCATTAACATTTCAAACTACTTAGTTTTTAGAAATATTTACATTTCCATTAATTTATATTTAATTTATATGCGTGTGAATCTTGATAGATTATTACTTGTATTTTAATGGCTGAGAATTCTGGTCGAAATGAAAGTAGAATGTGTTTTAAGAGATAAATTTCAGTTTTAAAATACAGATTAAATGAGGGTATGAACTGTAACGCTTCACGCCGGCATACTTTTCATGACGCTAAGCGCCAGTTAAATGTACTTCATGAAGTATGCCGGGCAATTCATACCGTCATATATATTCAAAAATAATATTCATTTCTTGAATATGCACGACGCTATAATTTCCAGATGTATAGTATATTCTAAACACAAAAGTGTTTGAATTTTAGATAGCTAATGCTTGTACAATAATTTTGTCATTCATATTTTTTTTTTTTTAAAATCAGTATTTTATATCATTACAAATCATGCTAAAATCTGTCATTTATATTTCAATTAAATTTTAGTGTATGCAACTGGGGACATTCAATGCATATGTCTAGAATAGAATCTCAAAACGTGCGAATGCAGATTGCAGTATCCGAGTATAAGTATATACATCGCTCTATGTACCTTTAGAATAAAATTCTCAAGATTTTAAGTGCCTGTAGATCATGACATGGTTTTAAATAGCTTAACTCTACGATTTCTTATTGGATTATACTGTTTTTAATTACGTGTATAAAAAATTGACGATGACAGTAATCAATTTATAATTCTTATATAGAATGCAAAATTAAGAGTAGGGCAAACATGGTGGAGTGATCCGTAGTCAAAATTAATATATAAAGAACGCCCTAAAATTTGCATGAAACATGTAAAAGACAACATTCTACCTAATGATAGGGCCGAGTGGTTAGAGCATCGCGATCAAAATCATAAGGCCTCTTACTTGTAGTTGGCGCGGGTTCGAATCCCGCTCGCGTCGATATATGTGAGAAAGTTTGCCAGTTTACTTTCGGAAGGTCGGTGGTCTCTTTCCTGGTACATAGTATCTGGGTTCTCTTTTCCATCAGTAAAAAAACAGGACGCCACCAGATAATTGAAATATTGTTGATTGTAGCGGAAAACAACAAACAATCAATCAATCTACCTAATGACAGGGTGTGTTTCTAAATTAGACCACTTAGATATAATGACCATAGGATTTACGGAATGCTGATTTTAAACGAGACTGTAGAAACCCCTGCAACATTAACTTATTAGTCATTTAGTTGGCATGTTACATGAATATGGGAAGTTGACGACGGAGAAGATGAAGTCATCCAGTTTGTCGTTTGTCACAAAGTTGATTTTTTGTGTGGGGGTATTTATTTATTTATTTCGCTGTTAACATTCATATTCAATAACATATCCTAGTGTCAGACGTGTGTGGTAGAATTTGTGGTATTTTTATTTCGAGTTCACTGGGATATATCTAATCGACATATGAATAAAAATGAGTATTTTTAATAGATAAAACGTCGTCGATATATCGAAATGTCGACATGAAGGCAACAGATACTCAAGAGATTTTATTTTCTTTTGTAGAAGATTTAAAGTAAATTCTGTCGCGTAAGATTTATAAAAACGGGTCAGCTAATAAGGGAACGCAGTTCGTGCCCATGGGAATTTCAAAAAACGTTTGGAAGACCGGATCACTAAAGACTACGTAGATATTGTCAACGAGAAACTCCTCCATCTTTATCAACTTCAGAGTACGTATGCGTAGAATCAGAGTGTTGGTCAAGAAGGAAATCTCTGGACGACTGGTCACTAGATATGAATATTTTTGTGATCCATTTTTATTGAAGAAGCAGCTGTCTATGATGTTAAAACTTCTATTCGTTGATTTATTGTGACGAATGGTCGTGTAAAGTGTTGAAAAGTTATACTTCAGATGCTGTTGATTTGGGAAAATTTTGTAATTTCAAATTTAATAAAGGTTCTTGGGATTCATTTAACCAGTTGCCAGATGATTTGAAAGAACCCGGTAAAGTTTGCTCAAGACTTACATCAGTGCAATCACTCATGCATACCGAAGTTAAAGACGTTTCTATGCTTGTGCAGACAATAGACAAACTGTGTTCAAATTCAAATTAGACAAAATGAAGATTTAGAACAAAAAAAACCCCAAAACAAAACCGAAACCAACAACCATGGATTTTTTCCCCCTAAAACATTAAAATCTACCGCTTTGTATATTGTACATGAAGGCACTATACACATATTTGTAAATCTGTATAAATTGATAAACACATTTTCATTATTGTATCAATTACATATGTCAGCTGAGAACAAAATGTTGGACACTGTGTCATGTATTATAAATTTGTATTGATTGTATCCATCTAATATTAAATGTAAGAGAACATATTCGACACTGAATAATCCGACACACTGTCTAAATTGGTATATTATTATTTCCCCCAGCACGTTGAATTAGATAGGTTTTACTGTATTTTGAATTATCACAGAGTTCCTGAACGAAATGGGAAGGATGCGAGATCAATTATTCATCATGTAGCTATTGATGTGGGATGAAAAATTCTACCCCGCAAACAAGATTCACTTTCTATAACTATGAATCATGTTCCCTCGGTGAAATTTTCCAACCCCACTGTCGTACTAATAAAGGACTCCATTATTTGTCCGAGATTACATAGGAAAGTGAGTAAGATTCTTTCATGAAAAATGTATATTTCCATGCTAATTGAGAATACGATTCTCAAAAAAAGGTTTTGAATAAAAATCATATTATAGTCAACAATCACCATTTCCATGTGTCAGGTATATTAAGATATACACATCGTATCTTATTGTGATTAAGAGAACTTGGTAGATGCGATAAAAAGCTCATATTGTAATTTATTGTCACATGAAAGATTTGAGTTTTTTAAAACTTGTTTACGTCTCGTAATATTTCACTTATACTGAAACGAGGTTATCATCTGTATGTGAAGTGCCACAAATTTAGGCCCCTGCTTAGCGCCCAGGGCAGGAACAGTGAGAGGGTTTTTTTTCGTACCAACGCTTGCCGTAATATGAGTCCCCCATTTGCAAGGTCTCCTTCGAAACTCCGATGACTCTCGCTTCAATGCCGAGCGTTGACTCTCACTTCAATGCCGCGCGTTTGACAATGGGCCAGTCACTACTTGTTTTAGGTCTTAGTTTTGATAGTACGAGTTGGGTTTTAGCCCACGGCCTACCATCCAAGGTTAGATGACATATAATGGCAGGAAATGATCATTTCTGTGATTTCAAACGATCAGTAATTTCTATTCCACCACCTATTTATCAAAAATAAAACAAACACCAAAAAAAAAAATTAAGAAAGAAAGAAAAACCTAGATCACCATCCACCGATTCCTTAGAGATTAACATGAACTTTGCATAGTGATTTGCTAAATTAAATGATCTATGATTGGTTGGTTGACATTCTCCTAATATGTGACCCGCAGTCTAAGCAATATACTATTATATTGATATGATTGTCTGGTCCAATTTATTTAAGAGATAAATTACGGGTTTTCGTGGATGTTATAACCTCCTAGGTCGAACAATGCTGTTTTGAAATATAAAGACCGAGGCTTTTATCTACGAGGGCTGATTGCATTGTATTGAAGGAAGTTAGCATCGAAGCCCTTCTTCAGCCCTACGAGGGCTGTTCGATACGTAATGTGTATTGTACCACAGCGCAATAACGCTTTGCACGATTTCGTTGATGACGGTACTCTTAAATAACTCCATTCAATAACTTCCCAACGGTATAAACATAAGCCTACAGCTCCACATAGTTTTAAACTTATAGTCACTTCAATAGAGCCAGTCGTTGACCACTGTTGAAAAAATGGCTGGGAAACGGGTTGAGAATATTGAAGAAATAAGAGTTTATATAAAACTCAATCAATCGGTAATGCAGATTTTCACTGAATTTGGGGGAGTTTATGTTTATGGGTCTGATTAGGTATCTTATCAGACAGTTCGAAGGTGAAGAAAGAAATCTATGATTGCCACAGAGTCCGTCAAAGATGCAGGAAAATCTGTCCGACCTGTGACTGTAATAGGCAAGGCAAATGTCTCAAAAATCAGAGAAATAATTGAAAATGATGGCAGGTACACGATACGTGATACTGCCAAAGCTGTTTGTATATCGCTATCGCGGGTGTATTTCATTTTGAAGCGTATATTAAAAGTACGAAGAATTTCTGCAAGATGGATACCGCATATATTGACAGATGACCAAAAACGGTTACGAGTGCAAACCTCTAAGCAATTGCTCAAATTATTTCCCAAATTCAATCACAGACAATTTGCAAACGTTGTTACTGGTGACAAAAAATGGGCTCACTATTTCGATTGATTGATTGATTATCTATTGTTTAACATCTCTTTCACGAATTTTTCATATGGAGACGTCACCATTGCCGGTGAAGAGCTGTAAAATTTAGGCCTATGCTCGGCGCTTATGGTCTTTGAGCAGGGAGGGATCTTTAACGTGCCGCACCTACTGCGACATGGGGCCTCGGTTTTTGCGGTATCATCCAAAGGACCGCCCCTTTTAATCGCCTCTTACGACAAACAAGGGGTACTGAGGATCTATTCTAACCAGGATCACCATGGGTCCTATTTCGAAGCAGTAAGAAACATTGGAAACAAAATATGGCCAACTAAACACAGTAGAAGACCTGTAGTTGCCAAAAGAACCATAAACACAAAGAAGGTTCTTTATAGCATGTTCTTCTCATGTGATGGTATAGCCGTACAAATTCCGGTGGCGAAGGGCAAATGTGTTACAGGTCGCTATTACCGAGATGTTATACTAAAAAAGCTCAAGACAAATTATCATAAACGACGCCCTGTGTCAGGATTTAGGGATGTTCGTCTATTTCATGATAATGCTCCATCACTTACATCTGAGTTTGTGAAGCAATATTTGAAGAGAGGGTTAAATTTGACACGCCCACCATGCTCGCCAGATCTAGCCCCATGCGACGTTTTCTTTTTCCGATTCTTTAAAAGTTCTTATTTGGTCGTCGTTGCAAGTCCCGACAAGCCTTTGGCTCAGCCATCAGTCAGTGCCTCAGAGGTCTACCTAAATCAACGTACCGTGATGTATTTCAGAAATGAATTCAGAGATAGTAATTATGGATTTCAAACCGCGGAGAATATTTTGAAGGGATGTAATGTTTATTTCATTATTGAGTCAAATTCTTTTGAGATATCGTACTATATATATTACATATCGAACAACCCTCGTACTATTCCCTTACTATTTCAGATCGTGTATCCGAAGACTGATGTCATTTGGTCAGTTTATATGGTCGGGGTAGCACTCCACAGTAAACAAAGCAAGTGACTTTCACAAAATGGGCAAAATCGGTGACTGTGAAGTGATCCAATATTTGCATAAGAAAGGTTTAGCACTAAGGATATCCACACTGATATATATAGCAGCAGCACTAGGGAAAATGCCTCTTCATATGCTACATTAAAAAGGTGGATGGCGGAATTTACGAGGTAGTTAGAGCCTTGGGGATGACCCCGTCCTTTAAGGCCTGTCCTGTTGGAACCCCAGAAATGGTCAATAAAGTTCATGATATTGTTATGACTGACAGATGAATTACAGAATTATATAGCGCCATTGCATTGCAATGTCAAAGGAAAGAGTACATTTCATTCTGACAGAGGATCATGCAGTGAGAAAGTGTTCAGCCCGTTGGGTACCAAGACGTCTGACAGTTGATCAGAAGCACACCAGGCGCAATAGTCGCGTGCTAATCTAAACATTTTTGAGGTAGATCCTGATATCTTTCTCGAGAGATTTGCTACTATGTATAAAACTTGGGTTCATCATGTCACTCCAGAGGCCAAACAACGGTCTAAAAAATTGAAGCACCCTGGTTTCAACCCTCCAAAGAAGACAAAGACCGTCCCAACAGCTGGGAAGGTTGTGGTCTCGGTTTTCGTGGGATAATGATGGTATTTTGATGGTAGATCATCTCTAAAATAGACAACCAATTAATGGCATATACTATGCATCACGTCTGACGCTGTTACAGGAACATATCAAACTCAAGCACCTCGGAAACTCAGCAATGGTGTGTTGTTCCATCAGGACAATTCCCCTGTTCATAAGTCTGTCATTGCAATGACTCCATTAATGACTGGGGATTTGAATTGATTTGGCATCAGTCACAATTCGCCTGATCTCGCTCCATCAGATTTTCATCTATTTCGGAAACGGACAAAAAGCTGAGACTGTAGGGTCTACTCTTTTGAAAGATATTTCATGTACTAGTATTTAATTTGATGTTGACAGGTAGCTATTTAGATCTTTTTAGAAGCTAAAAGCTCTCTTGTGATCACCTTTTGTCTGTCGTCAGTCTGGCCGTCCGCCTGTCTGTCCGTAAACTTATATTGCCATCTCATATTCTTCTGAACCATTGGATAAATTTAAATAAAACTTGACACAAATCATCCATGAGTGAAGGGGCTTCACGTCTGTTCAAATGAAGGGCCACATTCCCTTTGAATTGGAGATAATCACGAAAATGCAAAATAGGCTTGATCATTAAAAGATCTTTTCAAGAACCAATTGGCCAGAAAAGTTCAAATTTGTATGAGAGGTTCCTTACATCGTGCATATCCATTTTTGTGAAAATCATGGACCCAGATTTAGGGTTGAGCTACAATAGGGGAGCAAAGTTTAACATAATCATGCATAGGTCTGATCCTTAGCCGGATTTGGCTCCAGTATTTGGTATTTTTGGTTTCTTTCAGCTCTTCCAAGATTCTTCTCATTTCGAATTTCCACCATTTCTGACTTGAACATCACTGAAGAGACATTATTTGTCGAAATGCGTATCTGGTTCACCAAATTGGTACCGTTTATGTTTTATATGCACATATATAGAGAAAATCTTTGAAAATATTCTCGAGAACCACTGGATCAGAAAAGTTCAAATTCACATATCAGCTTCCTTACATAGTGCAGATTCAAGTTTGTTAGAAACATGACCCACATGAGTAGGATGTTGTCACAATAGGGATAAAAGTTTTACATATATAGGGGACATCTTTCAAAATCTTCACCTAAGAACCACTGAGCCAAAAAAGTGAAAATTTACATGAAAGGATCCTGATATATATATATATATATATATATATATATATATATATATAATAGAACATACAGATACAAAATGTATATGATAACATTTATTTTCTCGTATTGGATGGATTGACGAGTCTTAATTTAGATTTTGAATTGATGCCTACCAGTACGTTTACACGGTATTCAGAAACTGTTTTCTGTATATGGTCTGCATATATCGACAATATGATTTAAAGTGTCTGGGCTAAAAAAAGAAGAAGAAAAAAACCAAGTACGAAACCTTCGTAAGGACTTCGTTATTGACGTCAGTCAATTTAAAAATAATGAAAAAAAACCCCAAAAACAAACGATACTGTATTAAAAACTTATGAAGGCTATCAGAAATTAAGCATTATTTTATGTAACATTAAATCATTAGTCATCCTGGTGATATTGTGTTTATTTTTACTGCAGAAATGGTATTCTGTATACAATTTACTGACATTTAATCTAGATTTTATTATATGGATACATAATGAAAGTGAAACGTATCACCTACTCACCTCACACACATTTAAATAGAGCAGTGAATTAGAGGACGTCTTCGAAACGAATAGTTTTAGCACGTATATGCAGTATTAGACAACATTCAATTTTTTCCTTTAAATATTTATTTTTTCTTTAATCTTTGATTATTTTTTTCTCTCTGAAAACTATTAAATCATGTACAACCCTGTGTGGGAATGGCGATTTTGTGTTTGAAAATGACAGGAGATCATAATTTTTATTCTTTATTATTCTATATTTAGTTCGTTTTGAGAATGACAGCTGCGTTGCATTGGGATTCTTTCACAGAAAAACCTCCATTCGGAAGCACAACGTACGTTTGCCAATTTTGGATGTCATCTAATTCTTTCCTAAGCAGTCAATCAAAATGTTTTTACTATAATTAAAAGTTGATTTAATATATATATATATATATATATATATATATATATATATATATATATATATATATAATTATATAGAACATTGTGAAAAGTGTCACAACCCTGTTAAACCTACTGAAAATAGAACACTATCCTACATAACTAGATTGGAGTTAGCGCAGATTTAGAAACACAACATATATTACGAGGAAGTATACTTTGACAACAAGGAACGTTAGCATCGGGCTGCTCCATTAATTTTATAAAACCGGTTCATGTACTTCACATTAGTAGTCTTAGTAGCGCGGTGCCGGATTTTCAGGCCGAACTACTTATGTTATAGTAAGTAAGAAATAAAAACTTGCATATTCAATGCATGCTTCTTATAGGATTCTTGTTCCTGTCATGTTGTCGAGTTAAGAGCGTAAACTCGAAATACATTTTTTTGAATATTTAAGAATGTCTCATTGACTCTTAAATATGACTGTATGCATTATTACAATCAGCAGTTTTCCCTCGAAATATGCGCAAAATTGTCGTTCCTTCTTGACAGGCAGAACCATCCTAAACGTTAAGGGCACAGAAGACGTTGAGTTTAGGTGGTTAATAAATCAAGTTGATTATACAGAAAATCTTTAGTTCATATCACTTATCGGTGGACTTCATGGTAGTTGTATGAAAAATTAATGTGACGCAATTTGTCATCTTAATTTAAATCAATTTAAGAATGGTAACATTTTTAATTTATTGCATTAATATTATATTCAGACATCTGAATGGGCATTACAAAGACACTTTTTTATGTCTGTTGTATAAATCATAAAACGTAGGTGTTTTACTGGTAATGTATGATGTTGTAAATTCCATGTACATTGGACCAGAAATGGTTCCCAAAAGATATTTCAAAAACGGACACTTTTAAAGAAAACGGAGAGGAATTTTTATATCGTTCGAGTAATTTTTGTTATTGACAATACGTCTCAGTCACCTTTTTCCTCGTGTTGTCAGAATAAGAGATTTTAAGTCAACATTTCATAAACCTACACCAAATGTGAAATATAATAGCTAATATAAGTACACGAATATTCAACATCGCATGCGTATTTGCTCCGAGTCAGTGATACCTTGCATTTAAAATCACTGCAATATTTGTTCAAGATATTACTTGTTTCAAGAAAGGCGAAGCCTCTCTGATAGAAATACGTAGAACAGGTGATAAATCTTGACAATCCCACTGTATAATGGAGGCAATTGTAGTCTCTTCGGAAACAGAGACTATTGATTCTCTATCGATAATTCATTAATATTTTGAAAGTTGACGGAAAGTTTAATTAGCGGGGTGACTTAATTAAATACGGCGGTTTAAAAGAGAACTTTCGTGTGCATCCTATCAACGCAAAGGTATACCTCCATCGAATCAGGAATTTCTGTTGAAATATTTTCATTTAATGTAGGAAGTGAAACAGAGGTAGGGCGCATTTGTAAATTGTGAAATGCAAATAACTACGATTTTATGGCATTGGAAAAAGAAAATGGCATCTCTTGCTTTGTAAATAGTGAATTGAAGTGCATACCAGGGACTTTTTCCACAGGCTAAAACACTCCTTATTTCATAAAGTGCTGTCGATAGAACTACGAAACGACCAGAGGAGGATGGATGATTGTTGCGAGTAACTGTACATGTCGTACTCTTATTTTCAAAGGGAGTCTTGGGGTTTTATGACGTAATTAAAATCAGAAAAAGATGACATGTGTTTGTTTGTTTATTGTTATACGCCACATTCAACAATTTTTCAGTATCTGGTGGCGTCCAGTTTTTATTGTTGGAGGAGAGAACCCAGATACAATATACCCGGGAAGAGACCACCTTCCTTCCGAAAGTAAACTGGCAAACTTTCTCACATACATCGCCGAGAACGAGAATCGAACATGCGCCGACTAGAGGTGAGAGGCTTTGTGATTTTGAGCGCAGTGCTCTAACCACTCGGTCACTGAGGCCCCCAGATAACATGTGTAAAAATTTCTCTGTATGCAAAAATATTTGAGATGTAATGAAAGTTAATAATTAGTTATGTTATTTGAAGAGATCTTGATAATCTATAATAGAAATATATACGCAGCAATTCTCAATATTGTATGCGAAGTGGGACAGAAAACTAAGAAATATTCCCCGTTCATTCATTATTACTTACACTAAAGTGGCTCTTGAAATAAAATTAACTTGACTAAACTATACAATAATTGCAGTAAGTAATATTGCTACTAGTAACTAACCAAAATTATATGTTTATGGTTAACTCTTCAATGGATAATTCTTACTAGTTGTTCACTGGTAAATATATGTTTCAGTGACCTTAAACTATCGAGTACGAACACAGCTTCCGTAAATGCGTGTAGCACGGCGAACGTCTTAACAACCGATCAGTACTGATGAAAAGGAACAAACCCTACTCAGCGTTCCAATATCTATAGGTCCTGCAAGCCCTAATAAATTAATAAACAATCATAATCAATAATCCAACCCATGATTAATTAGCAACCAAACAAGGATAGTCATCGCCCCATAACATCATCTCAAACAGGTAGCTAATAAAGAATCAATAAATTGATGCTCAAAGTACAGATTGTACAGTAACTCATGGGAGGCATTTTTCAAATATTCAAAATAAATAAATAAATAATTTATATATATATATATATATATATATATATATATATATATATATCGAAGTCATTCCACTGTCTTTTAAAATTTAGTAGTGATTTATTTTCACTACATTTACGTAGTTAGCAGCATTGATTCAATGAATTCATATATTAATTTATTCACTATATGCAAAGACCCTGGTTCATTGAATTGATATATTCATTTATTTACTAAATGCAGAGACTCAGGCATATTTAAGATAGAGTTTGTCTTAATCTTCAAACTCTTTAATCAGCAAATTAAATTATTCATACAGTATCTTGCATTGCTTGTTTACAAAAAAAAAAAATCATGTGAATAATGTATATATATATATATATATATATATATATATATATATATATATATATATATATCTTGAACGTTTTCTGGGACTTAAGACAATGAGGATGTGCAGAGGCTCACATCAAAGTTCTATACATTATATTCATATATGGGCATTGTGTGATGGCCTAGGGCCAATGAACAAAAACCTAATGATCACCAGGTATGCTTTTGAAACAGGTATATCGGTAAAACGATGATGAAAATTGAAATCTTCCGCCAAAATGTACCAAATGTTTGAAAAATATGCATAAGTTATGGTGCATCAAATACGATGAAATATTGTTGTTTACAAACACAAATGAAGCATACTAATAACGAATGGACAATTCAGTGGTAAATAATAACTGAACAATGGCTCAAAGACAGTAACATTTCTTCTCAATGAAAATTGATTGATTGATTGTTGCTTTCCGCCAAACTCAACAATTTTTCAGTTATCTGATGGCGTGCAGATTTTATTGGTGGAGGAGAGAACCTCATATAATGTACCCGGGAAGAAACCACCGACCATCCTAAAGTAAACTGGCAAACTTTCTCATATATATCGACGCGAACGAGAATCGAACCCGCGCCTACTAAAGGTGAGAGGCCTTGTGACTTTGAGCGCAATGCTCTAACCTCTCGGTCACGGAGGCCCCTGTCAATGAAAGGTGAAGATAGCATACATTGATCAATTTCATAAAACCTAAATTTAAGAGTAGGGCAAACACAGACCCATGGACTCACCAGAGGTGGGATCAGGTGCCTAGGAGGTACAAACATTCCCTGTCGACCGGTAACACCCGTCGTGAGAGATATATCTTGATCAGATAAATAGAGTAATTTGTAATTAAAGAACGGCCTTACAGTTGGTATGAAATTGTCAGACAGCATTCGATTTAATGACAGTTTGTGTTTGTAATTACATGTAAATCGTTATAACGACCACAGAATTTGTGACATGCTGACCTTAAATCTCTATTTAAAACTGATCATACGCAGTACATGTTTTAGCATACAATCAATTGAGAGATATAAACATCATATGCAACTGGTAATGGAATATTGCTTCGTAAATATGGGTAACTGATAATACAGAAACTGAAGTTATCCCTTTTGTCAGTATGCCGTTAACATCTGTATATAAAACATAAACGGTACCAATTTTGATGTACCAGATGCGTATTTCAACAAATAATGTCTCAAGTCAAACATGTTGGAAATCCTAAATTAGAACAAACTTGGAAGAGCTGAAAGTTCAAACAAATACCAAAACTCTGGAGCCAAATCCGGTTAAGGATCAGAGCTATGCATGATGGAGATAATCCTTAATTTTGAAAAGAATTTCTAAATTTTATCACAGCAAATGTTTATTAGTATTTCATGCTAGTATCGAAGTACTTAACAAATGGGCCATTTAATAAAAAATTCAAATATGAAGCAGATATGGAAAACTTTGTGGTGTCTTTTATTTTTAGTATTCTTAGATGAACATTGTTAATGAATTAAACGTCGTTGTTATACTATCTATAATATCTAAGTGTTGAGTTGAAGGCCACCGCAATTATGTTTTTCTTCTCATGTAGAAGCTTTTAAATATATTTTGTCTTGTAAGAATATAAAAACAGGTCGGCGAATAAGAGCAGTGTTTGCCCATTGGAATTCCAACAGACTGTTGTAAGACTTGATCACCAAAGACAACGTAAATATTGTTGATGTAACCCCGGCATCTTTTAATATCTACTTCAGAGTGCATGAGCGTAGAATGTGAAAAACAATAACCCAGGAGATTCTACGATGTTGCAATGTTACAAATTTTAATCATTTGTATTTTCTAAAATACCCCAGCCTTAAATTCATAAATTACTGGTATTGATAATGTATTTTCGTGCAATCATTTTTAGCTGTGACTCACGTCATCAGTTTCGGAAAAATACGGACTTGCGTGAGGGTTGGTGGTTGTCTAGTTCACTGTTGAAAAGGCTTGTCAGCCATACGGGAGTGATAATCTTTCTTACATTAGACACACGTGACGCCTGATACCGACCTGGTTGTCTAGACTCTGCTCTTTTTCTTTGTATTTTTGCCTCAGTCTGCTCAGCAGAGTATCTTTGAACTTCGACATATCTTCCCTGCATTGGTTGTCTCCAAGCCGAACGTTTCAAGGCAGTATCTTCCCAGGTATACAGATTGATGTTTATGGCTTTCGATGCCGTGCAAGAGAGTGCTGAAAATACAAGCTGTGAGAACGTAGTTCTTGGTGCGCTCATTTAGCCATTTGTTGGTCCATGTTCGTTTTGTGAGAGTCTGGACATTGTGGTAGCTATTACTGCCTTGCCGATCCCTTTACATATTAAGGACATTCGAGATTGTCGAACTCGGGTAAATGAAGTTATGAACAACGTCAAATTCGTGATCAGGGATTATGATGCCCGTTGGAATACCCCCATACCTAGCCATGAGTTGTGTTTTCTTTCAGCCGATGGTGAGCCTAAAGTCTTAGCAAGTTTTACTGAAGGGCTCATAATTTACGGTAGGGCGAGCGACTGTTGCTTCGTCTGCGAAGTGAAAGTCATAAAGGCATTTCTGATGAATGCTTAGTCTAGAGAGGATGAGAAATTTTCTCTTTGACCTGGTTTGGAAGTATATTTTAAAACTGTGCAAACAGAATATTATCAATATTGATATGTTTACATTTCCAATGTTTTTGCCTTTGACATCGATACAAATTGTAATGGTAGCCATTTCCTCATGAATGCTTTAGAGTTGCAAACAATGCGCATATAAATCGTGATAATATAATACGTCTGTACAATAGTTATACAAGTATAATGCAGAACACAATCTTTTCAAATGTACATGACATTCTTGCAAGGTTAACTTTAACAAAACATCATACAGAACTGAAATGGAGGTGGGTTTTTTTTGTTTTTTTTTTGTTTGTTTGGTTTTTTGTTTTTTTTTTTTTTGTTGCTTTTTTTTTAAAGTTCAAAAAAGTTGACGGTATCAAGTATGTTTTTAAACTTGCACAGTTGAAAGGATTGATAGTAAAGAAAAAAAATGGTAGAAAAATGTGACTAGTTGTGCTGTCTTAGGGAAATGTTTGTATGTGCACAAAAATCATAATTTTGGTTACAGAACACAAAATGCTTGTGGACGCATGACTACCACCCCATCTTCTTCATCATTGTATTTTTTAAATGTTCAGTCATGAGATAAATTTTTAATGTGAATATACAGGAAGAGTAACAAGGCTACAGTAAGTCATATCAAAATGCAAACGTTCCTAAATTGTATGGATTTAAGGTATTTTTGATTGATTGATTGATTGTTTGTTTTACGTCCCGTCGAGAATTTTTCACTCATATTGAGACATCATCAGCTGTAGGTGAAGTACCACAAATCTAGACCTATACTTAGCGCCCAGGTCCGTAGCAGTGAGGGTTCTTTAACGTACCAACGCCTACCGTGACACGGGACCTTCGGGTTTAAGGTCACATCCGAAAGACCCGTCATTCTCACTTCTAAATGCCGAGCGTTTGGCGAAGGAGCAATCACTATCTATTTTTTGTCTTAGGTTTGACGCGGCCATGGCACGAGCGGGGCTCGAATTCAAGACCTCCCGGTTACGAAGCGAACCCTCTAATCACTGACCTACCGCGACCGGTAAAGTTAAACATAATGCCTGCATACAGGAAATGAAATATTTTCCATAACAGCGAAGTCATGTTAGTCATACTAGTATTGAAGCATTTCAATGTTGTGTAAATTCAAGTTCAATTATGCCATGACCCTTTCACGGTTAAGTTGGTGCCACAAATTGGAGTCAAACTTTTTCATTGAAAAAAATCTTTTAAAAACATTGAACAAGAGTAGAACCAAAGTGAATCAGGTAAACAATGGACCTCTTGTTATTTCAATGAATGTTCCTGTTAACAGAAAAATTGATACTTTAATTTCTCCGGGCGACGATTGATAGAAGCATCAATATTTTCTTGTAAGTTACGTGTGTTGAACTGTATTTCAACAAACTCTCCCTCCTAAGATTGCATTGATGATATTTTTCTCTGAACCACGGTTTGAACCTTGTTTCACTACTAGCTCCCCTAGGGGCATGAAAACATTGAGGGCCAAGAGAAAAAAGCCTCTGGCAGAAAATGATGCATGTTGTTGGGAATGATAGTGACAAATCAGTATTCTTTTCAGAACAGGCAGAGTTTTGAGATTTTCAATATCTTTGGATTTTGCTGCTTTTTGACATTCAGATAGAACTTTCTTAACCATGACAATTTGACTTGGATAAGAAAGATTTAAAACTTTATGCACATAGCTTTATGTGGACACATTCGGGGAAATTGTACTCGGAGGGAGACCTCTCCCGTACATGCCAAAAACTTGCTCAAATTTCAATATTAGTAACGAGGGACACTTTTTAAGTTCTTAGAGTAAGCCTATAACTGTTTAACGCGACTATGAAGTTGCACGATTTTTTTACACAGAACTTGCGTAATCATTCCTCTCTCGAAGGGTATCACAATATGCGGCACACGAGGTCCACGTGCGCGCTGCGCTGGGTATTTTCAACACGTGGTTTTATACACTATAGTAAAATATAGCGTTCAATATGGATGGAAAAATCTCTGAACAGAGGGTATATTGTAAGATTCGAGCACACCTCGGGTTTCCGTCAACGGAAATTCATGCTGATTTGCAAAAGGTTGATGGGAATGGTGATTTAAAATATGTTACAGTTTGCAAGTGGGTACGTCGTTTTAATGATGGTCGGGAGTCAATTGAAAATGACCCTCGAGTGGGTAGGCAGAATTCCGTTTTGACGGAAAAGAACGTTGCTACAGTGAAAACGTTAATTGATGAAGGCGCATGTTATACCATGCAAGAGATAGAAGAATTAAGTGGCATTCATTCGTCAAGTGTTTTGAAGATCTTACGTGAATGACATTTGCTCACTGACGAGCAGAAACAAAGTCGGTTTAGACTTGTATCGAAAGTTATACAAAAATATGATAAATGTGACCCATGTCGTTTGGAAGAGATAGTTACAGGTGATGAAACCTGGATCTGTCATTTTCAACCCGATTCTAAGGCTAAAAATAAGGTTTGGGTTTCATTTGAGGGCGACAGACCTGTCATTGCGCGCCGTCGCAAAACATCAAATCGCATGTTGTATGCGATATTCTTTGATACGAAAGGTCCGGTCCCGAAAGGTAGTTCTGTCACTGGAAAGTTTTACAGAGAAAGTGTTCTTACTCAACTTGTGGATTTCTATCAGAAGCGCAGACCGCGCAACGGTGTCCGCGGCATCAAATTACTCCATGATAACGCACCGGCCCAAAAATCCGCTACGGTACAGGAATATCTGAAAGAATCTGGGCTTGATGCCTTAGATCATTCCCCATACAGACCTGACCTGTCCCCCTGTGACTTTTGTTTGTTCCCAAGACTAACGGAAATGCTGGCAGGGCACCGTTTTGCATCCCGTTGTCGTATAGGCAGTGCGGTCTACCAGTGTCTGCAACATGTACCTAAAGAGGAGTACCGGGCGGCGTTCCGGGAATAAGTAGATCGGTGTAAAATGTGTGTTGAGGCAGACGGGGCATATTTCGAAGGTCTTAGATAAAGAAAATTTTGATATTTCAAGCGGTTTTAAAAAGACCGCCCTACTCTACGAACTTAAAACGTCTCCCTCGTAGTAATGCTAATGGAAGAGCTACTGTAAATGGATAACTATGATGAAGATTCAGAATGGTATGTTACGTTGTTGTAAGCGACAAAGCATCTTACTTATTTGGCAAAAGAGAATCTGGGACTGGAGTCTGGACTCGTGAAAGACTTTGTGACACCTTCGAGGTCACCTGAAGTTGAAAGCGAAATAGATAATCTGCTACTGTATTTTTTCTACCTGATATATGTCTAGCTCTAATTTTAAAGCAACTAAAATTAAACCTCCTCATTAGCTTCAAAGTTACTATATCTCCATTTGTTTGACTACTGATGATGTCAACCACAGCTTTATTGCCAGACTTGAATAGGACTCTTTTGTGTGATAATAGATGGCCTCAGTTTTAAGGGCAATGTCAATTGGAAACAGTTCTTTGATCGCTATCTAATATGCTAGCAAGGTAATTGACTACTATAGGGCAAACCATTGATTTCCAAGCACTGCTACAAAACCTAACACTCCTGAGGCATACGAGAATGAGGAAACATGGCTCGAAGGTGCCCACTGCAATACATTTTTCCCATTAAATTGTGAATGAAAGTGATCAACATATATATATATATATATATATATATATATATATGTATATATATATATATATATATATATATATATATATATATACGAGAGTGTTTTTCACCCATATGGAGACATCCCAATTACCATTGGAGGGTTGCAACTTAACGGAATTCCATGCCAACTGACCAAACCAAAACTGAAAATGCGCGTAATTATGATTCCTTGAAATTAAATACATCTACACTACTTTTGAGTTTTAAAAGTCAAACCCAAGATGTAAACATTGCTCCTTCGCCAAACGCTCGGCATTTAGAAGTGATAATCAAGGGTCTTTCGGTTGGTTGGTTGGTTGTATACTGTTTAAAGTCCCATTTCAAACTATTTCACTCATATGGAGACGTCACCATTGCCGGTGAAGTGCTGCAAAATTTAGACCTATGCTAAAACTAGCGCGCAATCATTTTTGCAATATATGTCTGTCGATTAACTCGAGAGATCAGCTGATATGATCCACGAAAAGCAGTTTATTTGATGGCGGTCAGTTTATACAATCCATTTATTGGTACGTATTGTAGAATACTTTCACATTTAACAAAACAAAATGTTTTACGTGGCTATTTCAACCATAAAGATATTATCTTCGATAAATTAGAAGTTAAAATCGCACATGTACCAGGGTCCACTGCCTCGGTGAAATTCACGGTTGTCAAAATAAGTCAATCATCGTCACGACTTTTAATGCAGTCTGATGTTGCGAGCAGAGTGTGGGAATATACTAGTCTTTTGCATGCACTTTCGCATTTTAGCATTGTCGATCGACGCAGATGACGTTACATTTACTGGGATCCTGTAAACTGGTTCCCCGTTGATTGGTGCTACACAGAGACGCGATGTCAACAGGGTACCAGTTTATGTGATCCTGGAGTGATTTTATTCCGGAATTGACAACTTGGCAACAGGTAGACTAGATTCGCATGCCATGGTCACGGAATCGTCAACACGCGCAGTAAAATGCAGATTAATGATGTTTGTGAATCGTGTTGTTTATTCAATAAAATGTTCGTTGATATTTTGTTGTCAGAATGCTTATTACATATATGCTAGTAGATCAAGATATACCCTGGAACAGAAAGTGACGAATTGGAAAGTTTCACTAGTTATCATCGTCCATGCCATCGATAATTTTAAGTTATCTAAGAGTCCAGGGAGAAAGAGAAAATTGTCTTTATGTCAACTACGTTGACGCTAAGTTGAGGCTCATGCATGTGTGCATAGGAAAGTCTGGGAAAGGCCTATCATTGAACAACAATGATATATTATTACTGTACAAATATCCTTAATAGATACGTCATTTGTAGAAATAGTGCTCATGGTGTCTGTTTTTGGAACAAACAAAAAAACACATCAAACGACGTTTTCTGTCACAACAGGCAGCTAAATGTTCTATTTCTGACGTTCTGTGCCACGAAATATGATTATCGTAAATATCAATATAATCTTGTTAGATGAGAATTGAAGTTTGGAAAAATAGAACCCTGATCAAAAATTAGAAATCTAAATCACCGTGATTTGACTCTGTGGATTTCACGACACAAAAACACCATACCTCAGTTTCAAGATAGACTTAACTGATGTAAGCAGAATTTGAGATGTAACAACTCGACTCAGTTAAAGTGTCGACCACTGTGATCTTGCAGCTGTCAAATTCAGCTAATCATTGCCTCCGGGCAGTTCTGAAAAATTTTAATCCTGATCTAGATTTCATCTCTGGTATGTTCAGGGGTTTGTGTTCACCCTACTATTAATTTTGTATTCTTTATAGATGTTATGAGATTGAACACTGTTCATTATCTTCAACTTTTCATCTCAAAGATTTCTTTAGATTTCTTTCCGTGGTGGACGGGTTAAATGCAAGCAATATTTATCACTATATAACGGGTATTTTCTGCTGTTGTCCATTTCTTGCGGGTAGGAAAAATCCTTAAGGATTACCTTTGCAAGATATATATACATGCATATAGATACATATAGGTATAATGCAACTGTAGAGATTGGAAACGCAAAATAAAATTTGCTATCATTTACGTATCAAATCGGAAAAGTTTTCAACCGCAGAAAATACCCGTTAGTCCTTTAAAGATTTTTTTTTTTAAATAGAAAATGTTTATTATAAAAGAGCAATATTGTCCATTTGTCATATAATTTTTATGACTCCCTTGGTCCTTTTGATTCATACAATCACTGTCGTGTAAAACAAGTGAAATTAGAAACAACTCATCACGTTGTCTTTAAGATCACAGAAATACCAAGTATGCTTGTCGAGTTTGCCGAACACCTCCACCTCGTTTACGTCATAGCATTATTACTAGGTTATGAAACGAATTTTTCTGCATTTCTGTCGAATCAGAATTAAAGGACAAAGTAGGATTAAGGCATCTTGTCACTCTAATTTTATCACTAGACTATATAGAGAATCGTGAATGTTTGCAGATTATCACAGTCATGGATGTGATTACAGCCACAGGATTGTCATAAATTTGAGCAAAGTCTGAGTTTCGGATGAAAATGGTATATTTTGTTTTGAAAGCCGACACATCATTTGCATTGGAAAACATCGAGCACAGGGGCCTCCGTGGCCGAGTGGTTAGAGCATCGGGCTCAAAATCACAAAGCCTCTCACCTCTGACGGCGGGAGTTCGAATCTCGGCCGCGGCGTTATGTGAGCAAGTTTGCCAGTTTACTTGCGGAAGGTCGGTGGTCTCTTCCCAGGTACATTGTATGTGGGTTCTCTCCTCCAACAACAAAAACTGGACGCCACCAGATAACTGAAAAATTGTTGAGTGTGGCGGAAAGCAATAATCAATCAATCAATCGAGCACAGGTTTGCATAGATATGTACTATGTTATGCCATTTCTGCAGTTGTACTGCTGTACAGGAAAGATAAGTCTGAGAGGTAGTCACTTATATGCTCTATGTTTCAAGAAACAGCATATACTTCATTATTTCATTTTTATCTTTAAAAAATCAGGAAATTCGATATTTTCATGAACATATTGTGAACTTAACATATGCCGAATGAAGTGTTTGATAAAGCTTATATTTATAAAACTGACACTCACATTGAGATAGGTACAAGATAGATATGATCTGATCTACCTAATAATGATTTTTGGCACAGTTTTAATTTTGACTTTTCAAAGTGGAGATCATTTATCGCTCTTACTTTACTTTCCCCATTTGCTTAAATCTATGGCAATCATGTAGCTCTAATCATTTACTTTCACGATTCTGACATCTATCTTTCTATAAAACATCATCTCGAAACAAACTCTGAATTGGTTTCATTGCTATAAGTCGAACAAATTTCAGGTAAGTTCAGTATATCAAACATTAATGTATTAAACACTTGAAGTGAGCCGCTGTTGCCAGCCATGTTCACAATATGAATAATTTTAAAATTCTTGGTTTTGCACCGATGATGAATCTTTTCACGAACGTGAAATTCATGCTGGACTGAAATTTAAGATATAAATATCTATACTCTGAATTCAACATGTAAGAATTCAAAATTGTTGTCAAATTCTGCTGTCCAGTCAATAAAAATATGATAATTGCCGTCCACCATCTCGAGATCATAACCCCCATTTCCCCGGAAAGCATTATTTATTTGTCCAAGCTTGATGATAATATCTAGAATGGAAATTTCTTTTGATGAAGTTTATCCTCAGTATGCTGTATCAATTTTCTGCTATTTAGATTTTTGTTTCCCTCGATGTTCATTAGAAACATCTCAGACTTTCTGAAGTAAACTTAATTGTGATTCTCAGGAGAAACATGACTTTACTATATCTCTTTCTTCTCTCGTTTTTCCAGTCTCTAAACCAAACTTTTTATGAATTCAGGACTTATGTTTGCATGCTGGTCAGAAAAAGAAATGCACAGAAAATAATGTCATCGGAGGCTGTGTACCTTTTCCATGGTCACTGAATTACCACTCTTCGCTGCAATGTAAGACATACATATGCTTTGTTCATTCAAGTATTTGTTTTGATATGAGCAATTCGTCTTTAACAATATCTGCCAGTGACGTACATACAAACTTAATTAGCCTGTTCGATTTTTTTATAGAAGAACTAGGACTAGAATGACCAGACATAGTGTCTGTTAGACTGATGGCATGAGAATTGCAGAACATGATTGCTTGAGACTACAATCAACGGCCTTCTTTTACATTAGGATTATTCTTATCACCCTCCAAACAAAAATCTCTAACTTTGATTCTTTATACGTCATGATATGGCTATTATGTTTTCCCATTTGTCTATGAAGAGAAAGTTTTTCGAACACAGTGGTACACTACTAAGGTGACAAGGGACAGTTTTTACGCCTTGAGTATTGTTCCAAAGCAACATTTTAGTCTGATATTCGATTTAACGAATTTCTTAAGTTTCATTTTAGTATCTATATCGCTTTCAATCACTAGAAAATATATAAACATATTGTTTTCCATGAATCTCCATCTTCTCCTAATTGTGCGTTTATCTTTATAAATAGGCAGTATATCTCTATTTTTAAAAATCAATTTCACCGGGCCTTAAGTTCGAAACTATCTCCTGCTACCGGAATTTATTCAAACCTATCTTTTGCTATTATACCATATCTATATTATGTACCCTTTGCCACCTGAGGTAGCAGGGGGCAGTTTCGCACTATAGGCCCGTCAACTCTCTTAAAAAATGGAAATGTCCTATATTTAAAGTAATAGTACATGTGTGACATTGTGTAAAATAAGTTTAGGATACATGTCAAGTGTACCTGAGTGCTTATTGTAAAACTTGATATGCAACATGCAGGTGTCACTATGATTCCTAGCATTGAGATAGGTGCAAGTACGAAACTAAGCCACGTCGTCAGTTGCTGAAGAAATTCAGATGAAAACCTTCATGGTCCAGGAGCCCCATATGAAAGATAAATTTTTAAGAAGGGCAGACAGAGTTCTTGATTGTGCAGAGTGTCTACATCCCCTCGCACGGTACCATGATGGGGTTTGGGTGGTGTGGATATAGCCCAAATGAGAGAAAATTAAAGTGAGAAAGGGACACGGAGCATTTTGTGCACCAGAACCAGTATATGTGGATTACATGTAATTTTGAGTCATAAATTATTAACTACACCATTATGAAATAAAAACCGTAAAGGGGAAATGTGAGTTTTCATTAATATTTCATAGCCTGACTTTGATGTATACCCCCTGCCTACATGTTTCAAAACAAACAACAAACAAACAAAAAAAACAAAACAAAAAAAAAAAAAAAAAAAACTGTCCCATGCCACCTGATGGAAATGTACTTAGATAGTAAGTCGGTCATGGAAATTTCGTTGAATTAAGCCGAGACGTTTCTTGTTTTGATTGGATTAGATTGTTAGTTGATTTATGCTCCTTCACGATTATTTCACCTACAATGGGACGTCACCATTATCGGTTAGAGCTTACAAATTTCTCTCGATAATCTTCTCCCATGGGCATTAAGCAGGAAGAGTTCTTTACAATATGTTACATCTGCTGCAACACGGAACCTCGTCGGTTTCTAAGAGAAGGACTTTTTTCCAAACCTTGGGAATTCAATCAGTTTCATCAAGGTAAATGTATCAAATATGTAATGCAACTCTTTATTTCGATATATATATATATATATATATATATATATATATATATATATTGTCTACTTTGGGAAGGTCGATGGTCTCTTCCCGGGTATATTGTATCTGGGTTCTCTCCTCCACCTACAAAAACTGGACGCCACCAGATAACTGACAAATTGTAGAGTGTGGCGGAAAAACAACAAACAAACAATATATTAATACTGTCACAGTAGCTTTCAAGTAAGTTAAGGGGGTAAGCTATGTTTTATACTCAACTACAGGATATCACAACTCCCACACTTATTCTCAGCAACATCGTACATATCTATTAGAAAAACGCTTACAAATAGAGAAATAAATCATTTTAGAGACATTCTACTAACAAATCACAGAGAGAACCATTTTCTCTCTAGTCGGGGCAGGTTCGATTCTCGCTCGCGCCGATATATGTGAGAAAGTTTGCCAGTTTACTTTCGGAAGGTCGGTGGTCTTTTCCTGTGTCCATTGTATCTGGGTTCTCTCCTCCACCTACAAAAACTGGACGCCACCAGATAACTGAAAAATTGTTGAGTGTAGCGAAAAACAGCAATCAATCATTTACGGTTAGGTGCTGTCAACAAGCTACCTCCCCATTGACCTCTATGTGTACTGCATGCATCTTTTATTTTCAATGTTAGGAGGGCATAGAATAGAATGTAGGAAGATAAACTAGATCTAAATCTTGTTGGGGAGGTTTTTACTTAACCAAAGCATATTTCAGAGGTCTATACATATACTGTGTATAAACAAGTAGACAGTGAAATTGTCATTTCATTTGTCATTAGTTCACCTTCTTGTACACAGGTTCTCATGATTACATGTCCAGTATATAGTACTGCATATTAGGCCATTTATACCATGGATACACTTCAAACATAATGCGTGGGTGCCGGTCTTTCGGATGAGACCGTATAAACCGAGGTCCCGTGTCGCAGTAGGTGTGGCACGATAAAGATCCCTCCCTGCTCAAAGGCCCTGAGTGCCGAGCATAGGCCTAAATTTGCAGCCCTGTCACCGGTAATGGTGACAGCCGCCGGATAGCTGAAAAATTGCTCAGGCGGCTATAAACAAACAAACAAACAAATCAAACATAATGTTGTTTGTTAGGCGTAGGAATCTTACGCGAACATCTCATCACTCTGTAATGAAAACATAAGACACAGCCGTGTAGGGTTTTAAAATATTTCTATTGCGGACACATATAAGTCAGTCGACATTAGGGTTTGGTATAGTTTTACTCAGAATAAATCCGATTTCTGAAAAATGAGAGTTAAAGTCCTCGAAAATGGGTGTTTGAATTTTTAAAGGTCTCAACCTAACCACTCGCGATGGAACAATCGCTATCAATTTTTACGACTTTGGTTTGTTACATCTGGGTCGTGAATCGAAAACAGGTCTCCTGTCCACAAGGCGATCGATCCAACAACTGGTTTCTATCTGATGAAGGGAGGGGCATTAAGTATTCGGTTATAACCTGCTAACTTACCGGTTCCATATTTAGACAGTCCATTTGGATTCTTAGAATAAACCCATGATATGCATGTAAGCTTGGTATCTTACTGAGACAGTGGCCTAGGCTGTCTCACATGTAGTTACGGACATAATCATTTCGTATACATTTTCACTATACGCAGTATTTTATCTGCTTCATTCTATAATTCGTTTAAGTGTATGTCAAAGTCATTTAACAGATATCTATTAAGCACGTCAGTCACTCCTTGTGGTATCGTTTGGTTTCAGTGGTGTAGGTACTGTAGCTCATGTTTATATTCTTTTCCTTTGTATTGTGCAGGTCAGCACTATGGGCATTTTTTTAAACCAATTTTAATTTTGAATTAGTTCGGTAAACGTGAAAAAAAAAATGTTTCTCAAAACAATTTTAAACTAGACTTGAACTAAAACTGATTTAAATTGTCATTTGTTTCATCCAAATCTAGAATACAATGATTTATTACATGTAAAACCAAACGTACCTAGAAACAACATGGCAACGACAACACTTGCAGAGTACAACATGCAATTAGTAAATCACCAGCATTAATGACATTGAAATCCACCAGTGATGTGTTTTATTTACCATATGTTACCATTGTGCAGCTCCATTAATCGGTGACATCCATTTCTGAAATTAAAATCATCTTGAAATCATTAATTAACAATTTTTAGATAGTCATAAACAGAAAGATAATTGTAAAATGTTAATTCAAAGGCACAGAGAGCAAGCGGTATAATTGCGATTGCTCATTTCCATTTTCTCTGCACTACTCGCGTGCGCATATACCCTTCATATATGTCATGTCATGCCGCACTGTGTGCTCTAATTACACGTGTATATTACCTCTTTGTATATTTCATATCGTGCTGCTATGTGTACTCTAATTACACGTGTATATTACCTCTTTGTGTATGTCATATCGTGCTGTACCTTGTGTTCTAATTACACGTGTGTATTACCTCTTTATATATGTCATACCGTGCCTTTTTTGTATGTCCTAATCATAATTGTAATCATAATAAACCCCCATTGCGTATGTCATGGAATACTGTTATTGATATATGCAATGTGTATGTCGCCTTATTTCACGTCTGTATTTTAACGTCATAGAACATAAATCTGTGCAACATTTTTGTTACTTTGAATTAATTGGATATTTCAATAATTTTAGTATTTGTTTTATCAAACAGATATTATAGAATAGTACACTGAATACAGTCCATTGAAGAAACGCATCTGCAATTTTGTCAGCCAGATTGAATATAAATTGATTTAGTTCAACGATTCCATCTGACGACCTAATCATGACAGATAAGAAAACTCGTTCAAACAGTTGCTGAGTGGTCCCTCATAATAAACACGCCATCAGATGTCTTTTCTTATGAACATGTGCACTAGTAAATCTTTAGACTGAAACACGAACTGGGAGATTAGTGCATTTGTAAGTCGTGTTTTTTCATAGAAAAAAAAAGAAATTAATCATGAGTTTTTTTTTTATTTTGTAAATTGACGATCAGATTACAATCACGAAACTTTCACACCACAGTAAAACCAAAACAGTTTGTATCTGAAAGAAGTTTCTCGTGAGAACTAATACAGAAATCCCCAACACAATATAACAGGATATTTGACGTGGTTACCTTTAACCGTTTTATTTTCTGCTTAGTCAATCACAGATGAATAACATGAAAATGATAATGAAGAAAAATGTCATGAATTCAAGCACAAGGCAAAACGTAAGTAGAGATATTACTTTGGGTATCGTCGAAGGGGATGTCACTCAATTAAGCATTTTAAAAATCAGGAATTCTGTTGATAAGGTGGGAGTTGTATCGTGTCTTTGCACTGTATTTCATAATAAAAGCTTCTAAGGTTATAGGCATTATACATTATACAGATCAGCGGTAGACCAACTGAGCTAATCAGCGAACATTTAAATTATATATATATATATATATATATATATATACTGATATCAATGTTCCTTTAAATCAGTCTTTATAATGATGTATCATTCCTCCTTAAATAAATTTCGTTTACTGTAAGTAATGCCAATAATTAAAAAAAAACAAAAACTGGAAACAAACGTCAGAATATTTTCTGCTTTATTTTACTGGAGCTCTTCAGCGGTGAACATTTTAAGTTGTGAAATAAAACAGAAGGCCAGTCACCGGTACCAGAGGGATTAAGATTCTCCATGACAATTCACCGGTTCATAAATTATCCGTCATAGCAGACTGTATGAAGGAAAATGAAATTGATGTTTTGTCACATCCACGCTATAGTCTATGTGTATCTCAGTATGATTTTTGGTTAAACTCAATCATCAAAGAAGTCCGGCAATTTGAACGTTGTCATACTGTCGAAGTGCAATATTCCACTGTATGAAAGGTATCCGTATAGAGGCATACAGATCAACATTCCCCTTGGATAAAAAAAAATGTTATACCTATATAACCTATATCCTATATAATTCTATGCTTACAAAAGTCTAACAATTCCAATGTTTTCACTGTTCGGTCCGCAAAATAAGATGTTGGGCAGGCAGATGAGATGTTGGACTGATTGGGAGATATTGGACCGTTATGACGCGCTTTACGTCACACTTGTAGGCGTTCGGGGTCAATTTGCATTCGTTGATGTTGGACATTTATGGAATTTTCCAAGCGAACTGAAATTTAGATTAAATTTTTCTGCATCTTGCACATCGCAAAAAAAGTAAAACAGTGCAAGATTTGCCTCTTATGATTACAAAGAAATTGACGAAATCATGGATAATCGGGATAACAGCTGCACGAAAAATGTCGTGAAAATCGCAGAAAGCATTCTTTAGGAATACGATCCCAAAAGTACGGACCCTCCGTAGAAGTAAGATTGAAAGCGTTGAATTCCTAAAACAAAGGTTTATTGTGAATCTCGAAAAATGATGGAACAATATATGCTAGATGAACTATGACATCGATACGATTTTGATTACAGAGATTTTTTCAAAAATCTTACAAGTGGGACAATATAAATGACAGCGAATTTAAAGCCACAAACGAGATGTTTAGCACTTGTTTAGTGAAAATAAAGAAGGTATGTATTCAAACGCAATATAAAACGCCGATCACTGACGCAGATAAAAAAAAATCTCTACATCTGATGTTTGATACTTTGAATCCCAGAACTTTCAACGAAAAAGCGTTTTCCGAAATGGTGTTTTTCTGCAATCCCGGACGGGGAACATCTCCGCAACATGAAACCAACGGATTTCCAACTTAATGCAGACTCGGAGGGCAGGAGATATGTTGAAAGCAAATGTGTCAAGACTTACTAAAAATCATCGTGAAGCTACAGGGGACCATCGACATACGGCTGCTAGAATGTACGACCCCCCCCCCCCCCCCTGGAATTTGCAAAGTATATATCATTATAGTTTATAAAACATTGCATTATTACATGTACATTTGTACGTGATTTTCTTTCTTGTCAAAAGTTGGACATTCACGGCCCTGAAAAAAAATCCTGGATGTGCGCATGATGATTATTTGACTTTTAAAATAAGTAGGTTTTTCTTTGTTCTGTTTAATTATAGGGAATCTAGCATGTTCTGAAAGTAGATATGAGAAATACGCATCGAAGTTGAATTCAGCGTGCGAGTTTTTCTGGCTGAGATCACAAAAAAGTGGCGGATCAAGCAGTAGTTTGGTGTGACAACATGGTTGCTGGGAAAAATACCCTCGGCAGTATGATGGCTATAAGTAAAAATATCAATTTATTTCTTGCGTATACAAATCACTGCATCAGGGCAACATGTATTATCTTACTCGGCGAGAGCGGCTATGAGGGTAGACAAATCATCGGGATAAAAATCGGAAACGAGTCATAAAAACATTATTCTTCACATCTCAGTAAATATAAGATTCCTTAAATGTCCAACGCTTCGTCGAAAAAAAATCTTCACACAGCGACTGTCCCCGAGAAAAAAATATCTTCCTCAGGCAATGACTGTCACTGAGAAAACAACTCACCGAGCAGAGCAACTGTCTTGACCGAATCTGTGTTAAACTTTGTGTTCTGGAATTACTAGAAATACCAGAGTCACCGACAAGGCTTGATTCTCCCACAAATAAAAATGTTCAAAAACAAAACTTTAGTTTTTGTACATGTAACTTTAATCTATGTACCATTATATTTAACAAACACACAAACTAAGTTTGTTTATGTTCGAAATTAACCGATTACCCTTGTTAAATAAAGTATCCTGGCATATCAATTTGCATTTTATTTATTACATACATGGTAATGAAAAGTAAAAAGTATAACAAAACATTTATCAAATGGGTTCTGGGGCAAAATATGTTTTTCCTCTAACCAAACTGTTGCCCCTCGGCTTAACGACCACAGGCAACAATTTAGTTTTCGGGTCCGACAAAACGAATATTTGCCCTCGAACCCAGTCAACAAATGTTGACCGGTAAAAACTATTCAGTCTTATAGATAAGCTTATATTGTTATTAAGATATGAAGTGCAGAAAAAAAAACTTAATTCATATCCACATTATCATGGGTCATAACTGCATATTAAGTTTCACTTTCATCGGTCAGCTGGTAACAGCTGCACTGATTCTGTCCATGAATATCCGCATCCTACGGTACTACACCAATATAAAACGGAATAAGAGTTCATAAACCATCTCAAATTATAGAATACCGGTATGTTGAGTCCCTATATGTCCGCCTACACTATATGTCCGCCCATTTTTACTCCAAAGTGTCACTATATGTCCGCTTACATTTATAGGAGCAGTCACAATATGTCCGTCAACATTTTTATTTATTACTTCATGATCCATTGGGTGATATTTCTTCACAAAACAGTTGTTAAAACGTGAGCATGATTTTAGTTCGCTTTCAAAAATCGTTGCAATGTGTCCATTCTCGTATATAATCTACCAATTTGTATTTTTACTGTTCTTCTTAAATACACATAGACACAAGAATAATCATAACATATCATATATTCAAAATATCAATATTATCAATTCATTGATTATTTCGAATTTTAATTTTAAAATGGATAATGGACTATCATCTGATCATATGGTTGGAAGGTCATAGTGAAACACTGGAATCGTGGGGATACCTATATATCAAAGGAAACTGGAATAAACTGTCTTTGATGGTTTCGTTGATACGGTAATAAGGTACTGATTGAGTTGTCTTTGACATTTGTCAGTTAGAGTGTGTATACTACACAGTACAGGTACACCGGAAACAGATCTAGAGATGGAACACTTTGAGTATGCCGCTCTGTACTTTTCTGTCATCTCCCGTCCGAATTTACTGAGTGGATATTCGATGTTGGCCAATGAAATAACACTAGCTTCCATCGATAGGCTACAGGCGTGAAAAAAAAAACTATCACTCCGCTAACCCCCGTCGGTTCAAGAAGAAGAGGTGGTGAGTAGCACAAGTAGGATTAATAGTGTTATAAAATTAGTACTCTAAATAATTAATGTGAATTTTGACACTAATTTTAATGACACGTTTTAAAACCAGAATTTGCCCATAACTGATGTGTTATCATACTCATAAACTGCAAATCCTATAAGATATTAATATTTTTTATGAAAATTATGTAATCCATAACTATTTTAATTATATTTTATCGTTACAAGGGCATAGTCACGATTTGAGCTGAATATTTTCAAATTTTATTTTTACAGTTTAATGTTTGCAACACTTAACGATGCTTCATTTCTAATGGTCAACCAAAATTTGAATGTCATTTTTCGACCTACAAAGAAATATAGAAGTCGCATTTCTTTTGTGATGTAAACAAAACTCGTGTCGTGTTTTTTTTGTTTACAGTGGTTAAATATTCTAGTAAGTTTCTTTTAAACCAGATTTTTTTTACAGTCTGTAAGATTATTTTGATCACAATTACATAGTTTTAGTATTTGTCACATCTAATTTTGTTTCAAACATGACATTTTTTCATCAAGCAATCTATGTTAGTAACGAAAACATGGCACGGACCTCGTTTATAAAAATTTGTAACTCAAGAACTGACATTCAAAATGTTGTTTGATCATTAGAAAAATATTACTTAAGTACTGTAAACATTTATCATGGAAAAATAAAGTTTTAAAATCTTCAGTTCAAATTGTGGCATGCCCCTTTTCAAAAAATGTCGATCACGTAATATTGTCGGGAGAGGGAGGCTTTAATTTAAAGTAATTAAATTAAAACCCGTAATGCGATTATCATTATAAATATAAATCTATTGAAATCTGAGCTACTAGGTACAATGGTCAGGTATAGAGATGGGGGTGGGGGCTTGCGTCTACCTTTTCCGTTAAGCAACTACGTGTACCTTTTTTCGTTTAGCTATACTACAACGATATAAATGTATTGAAGATTCGTAATCCCCTTGAACGAATACGAAAATTGAGGTATGGCGAGGTATTGTCAAGATTTTCCAGGTGCCCCCCCCCCCCCCCCCCCCCCCCCCCCCCTGTTAAGAAACAACTCAACATTTTTGTCCTTGTTCGTAACGAAATATTTTAATACAATACAAAATTATGCAGCTTTAACTGTGTTGTTTTGCTAATCCACATCTTTCTAGAAAATGATCTTGAAGTAATGTTATCGGTACTTAGGTAGTTATTATTGGTAAAATGGTGAACAGTTAGAAATATTGCACATATCGTCAATATTTTAGTCATGGCACTTGTAACATGAAACTTGCACATGTAAAAGTGAAAACCTGGATATTGCATCAAAATTTATTGTAATTTAATTTACACATATATAAAGTTTACAAATTTATTGTAATTTAATTTACACATATATAAAGTTTACAAAATTTATTGTAATTTAATTTACACATATATAAAGTTTACAGATAATAAAAAAGACTACATCGAAGGTTTAGGGGCAAATGTATGGATTCGTTATAAATTTGAAACGTCATAGTTTGGTTTTGTTTTAGGTTCATTTTAAAAGCGAGCGTATCCTGCTTTCTGATTGATGACACAACAAGATATTCTTCATTAAGATACGTGACTGATGAACGATTTCAAATTATCCACGGTAATACATCTTTTACACATAGATCATAAACACATGATTTACCAAGTCTTATTTTTTACGCTTTTGATGATCAGTATCTCAGAAGTGCAATGATATACTATAGGTATACTCTACGTAGTCGGAAGAGGGCTCGCTTCTTCGAGGTATGTATTTGACTCCAGATCTTTTTAAACAGCACTGTCACTAAAATTTATATACCTATCAAGTACCGTCCAACAAAATAAAAGACTCGATAGCTCGAAATTTATGCAAATGAACTTGATATTAGTGAACTCTTCGCTTCTTATTAGAGCATTCGTTGGTAACGGCAACACAATATTGCCTCAATGACAATATTGGTGTCCGAATTTGTAGCGAAGTATTTGCATTATTCAGGTATATTTGTGAGCAATTCGGGTTCAATGTGCTGTCTAAAGAACTGACATCAAATAGATGCATCAAGGCTAAGTATTGCTGATAACACTTCCGGTGATGCAAGTTGTACTCCATTAAAAGTGATTTGTTCATGATTATCGAACACAAAATAAGGTTTCGCAAAATGCGTGTTGCGATTTTCTGAAGTCTACAAACTTAGTATCAAACTTAAACCATTATGAACGCTGCTCATAATATATCGCCTGTGATTTCATTTAGCATTGTAATTTTGTACTACATGTATTGCATGACTCCGAGGGCGTCATACCAGAATATCTGCCCCAGGTAACAGGAAAGCCCTGTGGTGTTGTGTCGCTCAGTGCTGTAGGCAGAGGGCGACATAACACCCCAGGGCTTTCCTGTCACCGAGGTAAATATTTTGGTATAGTCACCCGAGAAGGCAGGTAATATATGCTATGTACGTAACATTTTGAAAGACCAAAACCAAATAGTTTAATTCATTAAGACATTTATAAGTCCCCCGTCGGTTTTCCTGAATGGGACCATTAGTTTACCCTCGATCATTCCGTCTTCTGACCGTCTGTCTGTTATTCTACGACATAACAACTCCTCACTTCCAAGATAGCATTATACACGTACCAACATGCAATTTTCTTATTATTAAAATTAGGCAACACGGCATAATTGCGTTAATAACTAATATACGTCTGGAGATCAAGTTCAGACAGTGTTATTCTACGACGTAACAACGCCTAACATGTACTTGCGTCAGAGAACAAACACGGTTGAGTCGTATAACGCCTCACACTTTCAAGCTTTTCATCATTTAGGCGAAAGAACACAACAAAGTCGCGGTACTAGCTTACATACTCGCGCAGAAAAGTATCATACATTTAGTCAAGTAAACCTTGCGTTATTCCATGACGTAACAACGCCTCATACCACAAGTTTCTTACTATTTACATTAGCGAACACAACTTGAACGCATCGCTAGCTCGATCATACATTTTCTTAGAAAAATATCACACATGCCGACATTATTGCTTGTTTGTTTTACGTCCCGTTGAGAATTTTTCACTCATATTAAGACGTCACCAGCTGTAGGTGAAGTACCACAAATTTAGACTTATGCTTAGCGCTCAGGGCCGTAACAGTGAGGGTTCGTTAACGTGTCAACACCTGTCGCAACACGGGACCTCCGTTTTTAAGGTCATATCCCAAAGACCCGTGATTCTCATTTTCGTTTGGCGAAGAAGCAATCACCACCTATGTTTACGTCTTAGATTTGACGCGGCCATGACACGAGCGGGTCTCGAACTCACGACCTCTCGCTTATGAAGCGAACGCTCTAACCACTCAGCTACCGTGACTTGATTGTCAAGGCAACATTACTATGCCGTCAAGAAAACATTGCATTATTCTACGAAATAACAACACTTAACGCTACAAGTTTTTCAATATTAACATAGGAAACACAGCTTGGTTGCGTCACTAACTAATGTATTCACGGATAATAAGATAACGTAGCGTTATTCTACGACACAACGACTCATTATTTATGCTAGGGAACACAATATGGGTGCATCACGAAATCATCGTGTCTTTCTACGACGTAAGAACACCTCACACTTCAAATTTCTCATTAAGTATGCAAGAGAACACAACATAGTTTTGTCACTAGCTCATAAACTCGCGGATAATAAAATAACATAACATTATTCTGTTACATAACAACGCTTCATCTTTTCAGTATCTCATATTCGTGAGAGAGCACAACAGTGAACCACACACTCACAGGGATTAAGTTTACAAACCGTCATTCTATAATGTAAAGACGCCCCGCCATACACGTTATATACGTTAGGATACCCAACATGGGCACATCACTAGGTCATAAAAGTGAAAAGAAAAATATTACACATTCAGTCAACAAAACATTGCGTTATTCTACGACATAGCAACACCTAACACCTCAAGTTTCTTATTATTTACGTTTAGCTAATATATTTCTGGGAATCAAGTCCAAATAGTCTTATTTTACGGCATAACACCTAACACCTCGTTTCCAATTATTCACGTTTTAGCTAATATATATTGGGAGATCAAATTCAGAAATGTTATTCTACGATATTTTAACACCTAACATATTCATACACCGTTGCGTCATAAAACTTCACACTTCTCATCATTTACATGGAAATACAACATGCTGTCGTCACTTAAGCAATGACTACGCTTGCAGTTTTGATAAATATGCTCCATAGAACTAAGATGGTTGCCTTCACACTTAGACGCTTCGTTATGGTTTCTAAGTGAATTACTGCGCGACTCAAGTGACTTGTATTTTTAAGAATTTATGTACATTTTGATTCATGGATTATAAAGCGTAAACTTACCCAAACCAGGTTCTACTGGTTAATGTGTCCCAGAATTAAAGTCATTCCTTAAATAAATCCGCATCTTCTCAAGCCAAGGGTTTACGGTCCACTTCGATCCCCACAAACCCTTGGCAGATTACGCCACGAAAACTGTGGCCAAGTTGTCATTGGTTCCAAAATTCGACTTTGGAACCAATGAAATGATAGCTTTCATTGACAGAAGTGTCAACAAAACAAGCATGTGTGATATTTAGGAACAAGTTTCGGAATCAATCTGTACGATGGAATTGTATCGGTTGTGTGGGAATCAACTGAAAAATCGTAGGGTAATTTTTTTCCACCTTTATGTAAAGTTTTCAAACAACTGTCAGAAGTTCTGAATTACAGCCCGTGTCAAAATGACAATCTGTCCCAGTATATTTATTATGCGTGCTTCAACAAGCTAAACATGCTAAGAAAAATTTACTATGACCTCGAAAACAAAGCTCAGGCACTGAAAGCCGAAAATTCAACCATACTGCAAGACTTGCGTCATAAATATGCTTTACAGTATGAATATGCTAACTGGAATTTCCTCTTACCACGCTGATGTTTGAAGGTGTGTTGCTAGCTATATTCTCGTCCCTGTTTTATATTTTCTATAGCGCATAATTGGTCTGTCATTAATTCTGCAGTTGATTTCGTTATAATTGTTTACATTTATTACGAACAGTATTAAGTATAGTCATTACCAGATTGGCTAGATTATCAAGTTTAAATTTAGAACGTTCGCTAGGTGTCGCCGCTGCGGGCCACAGTTTTCGTGGCGTAATCTGCCAAGGGTTTGTGGGGAACGCAGTGGACCGAAAACCTTTCGCTTTCGAAGATGATTGCGTCACTAGCTCATACATTCGGAGTTACTTAGAGAACAGGGTTATTTTATGACATAACGACGCCTCGCTATTCAAATATCTCATTATGTAAGTGATAAAGCACAACATCGCTGCTTCATACACTCGTGCAATGAAAATAGCAATATTTTATGTCATAAGCACTTCGCATATCACTAGCTCATACACTTACGCAGAAAAGGATCACAAACTCGGTCAAGAAAACATAGCGTTATTCTACGACATAACAACACCGTTTTTAACATCTACGTAGAAAAACATAACATGGTTGTATCACATTCATTCAAATAAACACTGCGTTATTTTATGAAAACAACGCCTCATACTTCATGTTTCTTATTTACGTTAGGGTACACATTGGCGCATCACTAGCTCATAAAATTGCGTCGACAAGTATCAACTACTCGGTCAAAGCATCGCGTTATTGTATGATAAAGCAACTACTCACACTTTTAAATTATTTACTACAGGAAGCACAACATGGTTGTATCACTAGCTCATACACTCGCACAAAGAATATCACACAAACAGTCAAGTAAGCATTGCGTTACTTTACGATATAACACCAACACATCAAGTTTCTCATTATTTTGGGCTAACAACATCGTTGCGTCATATGTTCGCATAGATTAAATCAATATGCAGAAGCAAATACAAATAACATATTATTGACCTAAGAATAAATTTTGTTTGCTTGATGTTCGCTGCAATCTTTATTACGTGGACCCTTAAGGGTTCACGTGAAATCTAACCTTTTATTATGGGGAAAAGTCAGCTTGTATACGTTTATTGATACTGGGAACGGGGTTTTGTGGCGGCTATGAGGAAAACGTTAGCGTGATGACGAAATTGTTTTATTTATAGACTGTAACCTAGCTGGGTAGTGGGTAGCACGTAATTGTACATATGAGGAAAACCAGCTTGCGCAAGCACAAGTATATAGACATGTACCTGTTTATCGGAATCGGCAATATTTCATTATAGACCGCGCAAGAGCGTTAACCTGGTCCCCGAGGCCTTTCGATCTCCAAACACTGGAAGGCCTCGGGGAAATCGGCTAGCAAGAGCACGGTCCGTTCTTATACGGGTTTTCAAACAGTAGAATTAATGTTATCGTTCCTGCAGGGTTGGTGTGAATGAATTTGCTAATATTCGAGTTAAATAATCTCTAGAATTAAAGCAAGCTTGTTAAAATAAAAAAAAAATGCAATAAATATTAGAGTTGTCAATTTGTACCGTGTTATGGAATCTGACCGAGTGAACCTTGAGGCCAACGCCGAAATGTATAAGTGAGGTTGCATGTAACCCGGATGTTATGGGGAAAAGTCAGGTTGCGTATGAAAATGTCTACGTTTTATCTGAATCGGGATTCGCTAACTGTGGTGAGGATACCTTTGCTTGATGAGACGACCTACATTTAGAAATTGAAACATAACGGGTAGAACGTGACAAAGAAGAAAATCAGCTTGTGCATTCACAGGTAAAAATTGATCGGGATCGGCAATGTTTCATAAACAACTGACAAGAGATTTAAAACAAAATGCTCTGTACGGTTTGTGGAAAACAGTTTACAGAAAACGATTAATGCTATGGATTACAATATACTCATTTCAGCAACGCTCAAAGTAAAAGTCAAATATTGTTGTTCATAAATTAAAATGCACATCATTGGTAAAGCTGCACTGGCCAATTGAATTGAAAAACAATATTCAATCTTGTGAGCATCAATATACATGTATTGTTGCCAAATTAATATCATTGGATTAAGTTATTTTGTTGGCATTTCATTTATGCGTGATACTCTTTTGTTATCTACACCAGATTATGTGCCCTATTAAATTTGAATTTTAATTAAGGTCCATATCAAATAGAAGTATCACTCTCGATTTTGAGGTCAAAGGTACCAACATTCCATGTACATTATATATCTTTACAGCTCTTGCTAGCAATAATAATGAAATATCTGCATGTTTCAAAATTTAAAAACAATCTGTTTTTAAACACATTTTCATTTTAACTAAAAACACATGCCTTTGGTTCAGATCCATGTAGTGCAGTCTTTTTAATGGACAGCAAGTTGTATTCTTACATTCTTCTCTTCGTGCAAAGTAGTGTCCCATTTAACAATGAAGAATGTTGTCTGTAACGGTTTTTCTACAATATGGATAACTGGCCTTGATCTTTAACAGCTGACCATCTACACAACTATTTGGTAACACTTTTTTCATGAGGAATATAATTCTTCATGAAATATAATACTGCAAAGTTATAATTCTTAACATGGTCCCAATCTTAAAAGTTTATCTAAACATGCATTCCATTTGGGAAAAACGTGTTACATTTCCTTTAATTTCGTCCTTAAAAAACTTAAAATTTTCCTCTTATTATAGTAAAATGGAGCACTCAAAATACATAAACATGCATTTCATTGTTTACTTCCATACAGTATACAATATAAGTATCCTCAATGTAGAAAAATATTTAAGGTGTAAAACAAAAATTAATTCCCATATCACCTACTCGCTTTCTCATAGGGCTGAAACGATCCACTGAAATATCGATACTGTTCAATATAAACGCTCGATTCAATGTTCGATTCATTGCCTCGATCTTCGGTTCGATACGTTTTTTAATATCGGGTTCGGTAAAATACATCGGGCTTATTATTTTTATATGCACGACGGACAAAACGGTGTCCGTTAACGGTTAGACTGTTGTTAGTCTCGAAGCGGACGAAAACAATAATGAACTTAATCAGTTTACACTACAGAGCCAACAAACATCTAACCGTTAGACATTTTGGAAACATTTTGTGTAGAAATTGTGATTGTGAATCTTCGTAATTAATTTTTTATTGGTTTCTTCTGTAAAATGAAGGGGCGTATAGTTTCAGCCCTACTTTCTCACTCTACATATACTGTAAGAAAATGTAATGTTGCCATTAGATATGGGGAGAGGCGAATTTCAAAACTAAAACCATTACCAATTTTGAAATAAACAATCAATATAACAACTGAAATGCTTATATAGTATAAAAATATACACTAAGTATCAAGTAAAATTAATTTTCAACAAAATATATTATCATGATTATAATTAATAATATACATAAATAATTTCAAGTGAATCAAAGTTTGAATGAAATTGCAGACCAGAATTGTGTAAACTCTACTGTTTTCTACAAAGTAATGAACATCTTTATCTTGATAAATACATGTGTACATATATCATATTTACTTCTAATTCAATTTAACCATAATCATCATGATGGTATTTTAATTCAGCCTGTCTAAAGACAGGCATACTACATGCATAAATAAACAAATATTAAAAAAATACAGTATATGAAATGTAGTTATATTTCCTGAACCACTACAGTAGATAATACCATGTATATGCATACATTTTTATCACAAGTGCTTGTTCATTTTCATAGGAAAGTACTAACGAGTAGAAAATATACTCCCTCCCTTGTCAGTTTGGCTTGTGGATACTTGTAAGGAGTCAAAATCAAATTGTGGCATTTCCAGCGGAGGAAGCTCCATATCTGGAATGGCAACTCCTCCATGTTCCTCATCAGGATATGAATGCCTCTTCGTCCTGTCAGACTTGAAAACCCTGTCAGTCAAATATCTATTGTCCTTCTTGGAATTGTCCAATTCTCTTTGTAGTTGTGAAATGTCCTTTTTCAGTTCCAAATTTTCTTGAAGCAGTTGATTGATCACAGATTCATAATCGGTGTCACTTCCTGTTTTGGTCAGTGTAAGGTTTTCGTGGAAAGCATTATATCCTACATTAAGATCCTTTTCTACATCAGTGTCATTCACAGACTTGTTTTTCAGCAGTAAATGTCCAACAAGAGAATCTGTCCCTGCCAAAGCTTGCATTACCCTGTTGTTTGATTCCTGGTAAAAACTGTCATCAAAATAGTGGTTAGGGCTGAATACCAGTTTAGCTTCTGTCTGTGTTGACTGGTTCCTGACCTCTGACCCTTTGTTTGCTAGTTTGTTATTGATTTTCTCCACTCTGCTAATCTTGTTTTGAATAGCCTCCTGTTGCTTAAGATGGAATTGATGCTGAAGTTTGATAGATTCCTGAGCATACTGAGAGGAAGAAAGCTGCAAGGCTTGTAGGAGATACTCTGAAAAAATAATACCAATGTAAAATGAGAAAATGAATTCATGATTAAAAGTCTAGCAGATTATTTTCCCCCCTTATTTTAGTCTATTACTTATAAGAGAGAGAAAAAGAAAATGATGAAGTGAGAATGTGTATCATTTTATTGTTACAATGTATCAAGAAAACTCACACTTCATACAAAACTGTCAGAATGCATACATTTAGCACTATTAGTACACTGGTCCACTTTACATTCAGATTTGAAGTGAGTTAAGTCAATCCATTTCAAGCTGTAGTGGGTTACATTAACCCATTACAAGATTTAGTATATTTTTTTGTAACAGAAGGAGTTTCTAAATCAAAAAGCTGTATGATTTTACCATTTTTATTTCATCTATTCAGTTTCTTAAATTATAATACAAATAGTATATGTTTATGTCCCATTTTAAATATTGAAACTTGTGTGTAATTTTGACAGCTGACAATACTTCCTGACTACTACAGTACTAACACACTATAGGTGAATAACTAGGACTAGGACTCCATTTTTGTCTCTTTTTTTATCCCCTTCAAAGTAGAAACCAACGAGCATTCTGAGTATATTGCAGGCAATACAAAGTCCCCTACTGATGGGTAGTCAAAAAGTAGGTCAAGCATAATGAAATTCACACTTGATCTGTAAATATCCAAGATAAAGCCATGTAAAAAAATTCAGTTGAACATCTTCATCCAATGCGGAGAAAAGTCCGGAATACCTCAAGCAGAATGACACACAAATGGACAAACACAAACTGAGGGTAAACTAATAGTCCCCTCCAGCAAAGCCAGAAGGGGACTAAAAGTATATTTCCAAAAGAACTGACATTATTACAAACTTAGATGGAACCTTTTTTTTAAATTAATCCACTTAAAAATACAGTGTAAATGCAATGCAGAGTAAATAAAGTGATTTCATGCTTATTTTTGTCACTGGGTCTGAGATCATTGGAATTGGTGAAAATAGCAATAATCTGTTAAAAATGATCAATACAGAATCAACCCTTTTTTTCCTTTGAGTATCAATTCCTGAAAAAGAACATTGCTGATAATATCAAACTGTTAAAATTACTTGTCTTTTGCAATTAATGATTCAAAATTCTAACAAATTTCTACAGACCACATTTTCTCTGCACATTTTTTCTGCTAGTTTCTTTCACAAGATGACTTGTCAATTCAGCTGACTCAATTTTCTCAGAATCATAAACAGACACATTTGTCAGTTAGATATTGTTGCTTCCACAGTATGTCTATTTTCTTACAGGTTTTAGCTGTTTTAATGCCAGAATAGTTTTTGGTAGCACTAGCAAGTCATACTGAAAATATTCTTTCCGACAATGTTTCCAAAGTACAACTGTGATAGAAAACTAATTTATATTTCAGCGTGTGAACATCTAAGTTATTTTTTATATATATCAAACTAACTCACCTCTCTTCAGTTTGTAGTTTTAGTACTTAAACCGCTGTGCAAACCAGTTCACCAATTTATTAAAACCTTTTCAATTATATACACTCTCTGTTGACAAAAAAGGTGTCCTTTCTGTATTGGGAACAGGTCCATAGTATAACCATAATTACAGAAAATCGAAAGCTCTGAAATATTGTGGGTTAAGTAAATCTGTATCAAGTTCTGCCAGGTTATTTAACCCAGTGTGAACCAGCCTCACAATGAGAGAGCTTTTACTTTCTATAAACTGTTCCAAGTTACTATACACTGTATAAAATAAATTGAAACCATATTCATTTTGGAAATGTTCATAGTTTGATTGCACACACACACTACTTACAACTTCTCCCATTACAGTCACCAACACAATCTTTTTAAAACTATGAATAGATTTACCTGCCCTATGTGATGTGGAAACACATTAATGCCCATACCTGCAGCTCTTCGGTGACAAAACATTGATTCTTCATACTTCTTGCTATGGAGTAACTGGTCAGCTTTTCTGCCTTGCTGATGAGCCTTAAACAACAAGAAAACAATAAATTTGAATTTTAAAAAACCTTCAGTTAATGCACATGATTATGTACATGTTTACTAATCTGATTCTTATATATTTTCCCCCTTAAATCTAGCAATATATCACTATTTAGGCCAAAACAAAACAAAACTGTTTCCGCTAACCTGATCAACTTGAAATTGTACCCTTTCCTGGAATTTTTGTTAAAAATATATTTTTCAAGAGATTAATTGAATAAACATAATTTTGAAGTTGGCATTTATGTTAAAATACCTGCAACTTATATAGAGACTGAGATCAGAATACTTCTTTGCATACTCTTAAAATAATGTATGATAAAGAAAATATAATATATTTTCTACCGACCTACCCTAAATTTAACTTTGATGTTATCATAACCACAACAGTTTATATTTTTGGCCCTAATCCAGGACACTCAACACCCTGTTTCTCCTTTATATAATATTTTTAATTACTACAATTACAGTACTACAGTACTTAATTTGACAGCAAGGATATGCCATTAGAATTTATGCTTGAATAGCTGAAGTACACAATACATGTACATAAACACTGACCAAAATCTAATCACAATTTATACCCAGTGACAGCCAGGTCTGGCCAAACATTTCCTGTAATAATTTACAAGTGCAATACGAAGACTACTGAAAAACTAAGTGTAAGACAGTTGTTTTAATTACACTTCTTTGAATGGTTTTTCATCTGTAGTGGTCAGAGATTATGGGTGCCTGTATTCAAATCCTGGTTTGGTCCATTGCATTTTCTCCCTTCTTGTTACTTTGGTGCAGTTGACTACCCCTGGATCTGCAGGTGAAAGTCATGCCAGGGGCAAAACAACCTGGGTTGTGTGTCTTTGAGGATGAAGGGAATTTAAGTACGGAGAATGTAATGGTCAGCTGGGTTTCATCACCAGTGGCCAGATAACTCAGTTAGTAGAGCACCTGACTGGAGATTCAGTGGGCCCAGGTTTGAATCCCAGTCTGGTCCACTGCATTTTCTCACTTCTTGTTACTTTGGTGCAGTTGACTACCCCTAGACTTGCAGGTGAGAGTCCTGCCAGGGGCAAAACACCCTGGGTTGCGTACCTTTGATGACGAACACAATTTAAAGGAGAAATGTAGCGGTCGGCAGGTTTCAATTGCCAGTGGCCATACAGCTCAGTTGGTAGAGCACCTGATTGGATATTTCCGGAGCTCAGGTCCGAATCCTGGTCTGTTGCATTTTCTCCTTTCCTGTTAAGGGCCTCCGATCAAACAACCTTCCCTGTTACACATCTATTGCATAATTTCAATCATTTTTCACTACCTTAACTACTAAATAATCTAAATTTTGGCAATTATCTTACAAAATCATAACATACAGACACTGTCAGATAAAACACGTTTTTGTTTCCCACTCTTAATGAAAAATATTGCGAAAATTTACGTACTTTAAACTAAATCTGATACGCAATAATTCAATGTTTTAAAGCACATGTTTCATCTCAGGCTGAAAATATATTTTAAAAAAGTAGAGAGCAATACCAAATTCAGTGAAGACTCCATCAAGTATATTATTTTTAAACAACCCGGAAACTACGTATTCTCGATAAAAACAAACTCATCTGACAGCAATCCTATTTTTCCCGGTAAAGACAATAAAATTGATTCATGACATTGCAGAGCCTATATTTAGTTTGTTTTTGCATTGGGAGCGTAGGTGAGAATGTCAGTCTCTCTCTCTCTCTCTCTCTCTCTCTCTCTCTCTCTCTCTCTCACACACACACACACACACACACACACACACGAGAGAGAGAGAGAGAGAGAGAGAGAGAGAGAGAGAGAGAGAGAGAGAGAGACAGAGAGAGAGAGCCTAAAGAGTTGCGTATCAAAGACGTCTGATATTTCTTAATCAAAGACGCCTGGTATCAAAGACGTCTGGTATTTCTTAATTAAAGACACCTGATATTTCTAAATGTATAATGATTTTAAAATTTTGATTTTTACAAACAGTCGGTGATATATATCTATATACCACTAGTTATCAATCGCTCAACTCAGCATTTACACTGGTGCATTCCTTATCCAAACTAAAATTTATATTTATCTGAACATTTTCTCTCTCTCTCTCTCTCTCTCTCTCTCTCTCTCTCTCTCTCTCTCTCTCTCTCTCTCTCTGTGACTTCATATGAAATGTACGGACTATTCAGAAGAAGTAGTAGAAAAAGAACATACTAAATGATTTTCATCGGAACAAGCAATGGGAAAGGACTCGATTCGACGAAGTATTCGTAACTTTAATCAGTTAACAACAATCAGTAAACAATTAATTTTTACAGATAATCATATAATAATCACTGTCTAATGATGGTGATTTTTCATTACAATGGTTAATAATCTTGTTATTTGTTATGACTATTGTTAGGCATGAACTACACTGTACATGTATATAGGCTGAATGATAGTATACGGGAAAAAAAAGTTGCAGTCGGAGAATACAATATTTGATAGGACAATGAAAATGATCCCGCTTCAGACAATTTTGTAGATATATGATTGAACGAAAACAAATCACATGACACCATGAAAATTTTCAATACACTATGCAGAGGTAGCTATGACGTCACAGCCTAAGAACTGCACTACGTTACGATAATGCGGTGAAGGATGAAGTGCTAGCAAAGACTTGTGTACTAAGGCTACGTGTAATTGGTGTATTAATTTGACAACCATGACGTCGCTTACGAATATATCACATGTTCAATTTACGTCTTCGTGCAGGGGTGATTAGCTTTCAATGTATGTATGCATCGGTTTCAACAGTTTTAATGATATGCATGATTTATATATGTAATGTTATTGTTCATATGTTCAGATCTTCAACTGTGATACTATATGATGTTCAATGAAATATATATATAATAATTATGATGTTCAATGAAATATACTCTGCAAAAAAAGAAACGCATAATGGATTTTTTAAGATTTTAGTAGATGTATTTTGGATTATGATTTTACAATAAAAAATGTAGATATTCACTAGAATTGTTTCAATTGAAAAAAAGTACAGTCCAAACCTTAGATATTGGTGAAAAAAAAGTCAGATCATCACAGTTAAGAACACTTCCTGTCACGTTTAAGTTAGTGCCGTGTATGACCACCTCGAGCTGCCAACACAGTTCTGCATCTCCTTGGCATAGAGTCAATCAATGTTCTTACGTTATTGCGTGGAATTGTTCGCCATTCCTGTTGTAACATTTGACGGAGCTGATCGAGGGTCTGAGGCGGAGGTTGGCGCAGGCGCACACGTTTATCCAGTTGGTCCCATAAGTGTTCAATCGGATTCAAATCCGGTGATTTGGAAGGCCATGGTAGCACATTAATGTTGTTCTGCTGAAGGTAGTCAATTGTTAAGCGGGCTGTGTAAGGCCTAGCATTGTCATGTTGGAATAACTCCCTCTGTCGGTCAATTACGCGCATAAGGTGAGGTTGGAGAATTTCGTCTCTGTACCTTTGAGCCGTTAAATTGCCCGGGACATGTACCAGTTCTGTTTTACGGTCATTAGAGATCGCCGCCCACATCATGACGCTACCTCCACCGAAGCTATCCACTTCTTGGACACACGAGGAAGAGAAACGTTCATTCCTGCGCCGGTATACATGGATTCTTCCATCACGTTTCTGTAGCAGAAAACGGGACTCATCGCTGAACCAGATTCTATGCCAGTTGCGGAATGTCCAGCCCCTCAATCTGTTGCACCATCGGACTCTTTCTCGTCTGTGTAACGGTGTCAAAACTGCTCCAAAATACGGTCTTCTGGGTCTAATGCCATATTGTCGAAGTCGGTTGCGGACTGTCTGCGAGCTGATTCTTCTCAATCCAGGTATTCCGACTGCAGTAGCTGTTGCAGCAACGGTTCGATTCCGTAGATGAAAGGCCCGGATGTAGCGATCTTGTCAAGGAGTCGTAATACGAGGTCGCCCACTCCTCGTTCGGTCATTAGTAGAGCCAGTCTGCTGGAATCTGTTCCACAGCCGAGAAATTGTGCTCTGATTTACGTTTTCAGTTCGTGCAATCTCACTTTGGGATACTCCGGCCTGGAGACGGCCAATGACGATATTTCGAGTAGCAGGGTCCAACCTTGGCATGGCAGCATTTTAACGTTATGATGAATTCAAGCTTCAAACTTCGTCCTTTTATACGCTTTAATGTAGTGGTTGAATTAAGCACAAAGTTCTCGTAAAAAACGTAAGCCAAATTCCATGGCGATAGAGGTGATGTGCAATTTTAGAGAGTCGCCGAGCTAATTTGGCAGAGAGCCAAATCAAATGAACAGACCTTTAAAGTTTCATACTTACCTGTAAAAAATCAATTACTCAATTGACCATTTCAGTTTACCTGGTAAAATACATAATTTGCATTTTTAAAATTTCAAAAGGGCTATGCGTTTCTTTTTTTGCAGAGTATATATGTATCGAATAATACGGTGTTCATATTCATAATATTTATCAGAGATGTTATTAACGTCTGCACAAATTTTCTAATTTCAAATCTTTTAAAGGTCTTCAGCAGGATAAATTTATTATCCTGTGAGTATCCGGGTTAGAATAGGTTTTCAGTACTCCTTGCTTATCGTAAGAGGCGATTAAATTGAGCGATCCTTCGCATGAGACCGTAAAAACCGAGGCCCCATGTCACAGCAGGTGTAACACGATAAAGATCCCTCCCTGCTTAAAGGCCATAAGCGCCGAGCATAGGCCTAAATGTTGGAGCCTTTCATCGGCAATGGTGACGTCTCCATATAAGTGAAAGATTTTCGAGAGGGACGTTAAACAATCAATTCGTTACACGGTGTGAAATAGAAATCCGTGCTGGGACTCGGCTTTGCCTCGCCCAATACGGATCTCCATTTCACATCCTGAATGACTCTGTAAATATGTACGAAACTGACTGTGTAGCCAATATTCTAGAGTTATCATACAACTGTACCATTCATATTGCATTAAAATCACCATTTCTCCATTTATAATTTGTTTGGTTTGTATTTTAGAGAACTACAGAATATAATTAATGTAATTGTAATTTCTATATATGTAATTAGTCAACCATTATATTTTACTAATAAAATGCAATTATAATTAATGATGTAATTATAAGTCAACAGATTACGCCATGAAATGAAAGTACCAGTAATTCAGTCGATTATCTTCAAATATACAATACTCATTATTCAATATCGATGTAATTTTATTGATTTATTTTTCAGCAGAAACATGGTCATGCTTTGCTACAAGTACGTACAGCAGGCAACTAAAGTTTGTTGATCCCCCTTCGATAAGGATCGAAGCTTGGTGCGTTTTTCCATTTGTTCACGTGCTGTTGGGTCATTTTCTGTTGCGTTCTGAAGAGATAGAAGCCTTTTTGCAGAGTAGTTGAATGCAAACCCTATATCCTGAACAGTTCCCATCATTGTCCTAACGCATGGTATATTAGATGAGTGGACAATGGCTAAGTTAAGTTGATGAGATTTGCAATGAACGTAGGATGCAGTTGGTACTTTCTCTTTGATCCTTGCTTTTACTCCATTGAACTTCCCCGACATATTTGCGGCTCCGTCATATCCTTGGCCTCTCATGTGATCTATGTTCTCCCCAGCTGACGCCAATGCTTCCAAAAGTAATTCTGAAATGCTCTCACCAGTTGTACTTTCAGCCTCAACAAAGCAAAGAAATTCTTCTCTTAGAATTGATTTACCCTCCAATAAATCAAGGAAACGAAGACAAACGATCACTTGCTCCTTTGTAGATTTGTCAGTGCATTCATCTGCCAATAATGTGAAACAGGTTGCCTTGTTACAATCACGCACGATTTGTTCTTTAAGTTGATCGTAACAGATATTCAGCAATTCATTTTGAATGTCTGGAGAAGTGTTTTTTGTTTTCATATTTGGATTGTTCAAATGATCTCGCAAAATATCATCATCTTGAGCTTTGAAATTGAGAATCGCCGCAAAGTTACTTCTTTGCTCAGTATGACCTCTTAAAGCTATGTTTTGCTTACCGCACAAAATCAGAACTTCTATGATTTTTTCAAGAACATGTTTGTTTCGCATAATCTGCTCTTTCTGAGATTTAGAGATGGATTCAATGACAGATTCTTTTGATTTTTCACAAATGCTTAAAAATGACTCTGCAGATATCTGACACCCATGGTGCGAAGAATCGTCCCTTTCGTGTCTCTTCACATATGATGCTAGATTTACCCAGTCGGACACAGGGTTAATAAAAGTTTTATCCTTACTGTCTTTTGCGCCAAACAACACACAATACACGCAGTAAACGGCATCTTTACACATCGAATATCTCATCCACGGACACTTTTCAAGCCAGGTATGATTAAACTTTCTTGGACGATTATATATGATTCTGAAATATACAAAAAATAAATAAATTTAATATAGTATTTTTTAAAAGTGTTTACAGTTCATAACACATTATGACTTTTTTTCAATTAAACAAACACTGGGTTTGATTTGGTAAAGAGAAATGTAACAATGGGTTACGTTGATCACCATATAAAATATATGATTAATTATGAATAGTTACCTGACTGGAAATTCATACAGATGAGCATCTTGCCATCTTTCTGATAATAGACAACGTTTGGTGTGATTGTCAACAATATTGTTTGCTCCTATTACGCCCAAATCAGGATAGGAAGGGGGTGTTCAGAAGATAGAGAGGCCTCGGGCTTCTTTGCGTCAGTATTATTTGTCACTTCTGTCTCGGTTGGTTTATCGTTATTTTTATTCGATGACCCACTCAAAACGACAAAAAAAAAAAAAAAATCAGAAATTTTTTCCCCGCCATTTTACTAAACACGTAACCGGAATTGATTGTTGAATTGTAAAAAGAAAAACTAAACAGATATGGACACAAAGAATCCGGAATATACGTAACGATCAGTTTCATATAAAAAAAATTTTTTTTGGGGACAAAATGATGTGCATGCTTAAGCATACAAGCATATATGGTAGCTACGCCACCGCCGGATCTAGGGTTGCACTTACCCTCGCTCCTAGGTTGAATGATTTTGGAAAATAGGTAATTTTTGTTGTTATCATTTTTGGGTCTTAATCCCCCTCATTTCTTGGATGTTAAAGTACAATTTTGGGTCGCAACCAACCACCCCTTATTGAAAAATTTCTGGATCCGCCATTGTGTAACATTTCTTCTTATTAATTGAAAGTAAAGATGTACACTTTCAAATATACAATCAAATGACGAGCTTATTTTGATATATAGAAAGAATTTATGATAACTGAATCCTCATTTTAACCAACAAACTGTTTCACATTTAATTACTTTTTGCAGAAATTTCTAGAAACGCAGATGTTTCGTAAACTGCAAACCATACCAGGGTAATATCCAGATAAGTCAAGGACGGATCTAGACGGGGTGAGTGTGTTGGTCTGTCCCCCCCCCCCCCCCCCCCCTGGAATTTCCAACTGAAAGTAAATATATAAAAATAGGGATTATTTGTTCCCATTTGGATTTTCAGAGTGGTTAAACGTGCCTTAATAGATTTTTGGAGTGAGGCATAAGTCAAGAAATTTGTTTTAATGTTATAAATTTTCTGTAAGTTTTCTATAGAGTAAAAGCATCCCTTCTCATCAAGTAAATCTGATATGTATATTATATTCTTCTCAAACCAATTTTTATAGAATACTGATTTATTTCCAATTCTGATCCTGTTATTGTTCCATATTGGTTGGCTTATAAATTCATGCCAGGATTGAATTTTGATTCTATCTTGTAAGGTTTGATATGCATTAACGGTGTCTTTCCAAAAGTTGTTATTAATATCTTTTTTAACAACATTTATATAATCAGACCCCGTTTTGATTAGTGTTTCTAAGGAGACAATTTTATTTAACAGTGCTTTCCATTTTGTATCTTGAGAATTCAATATTCGTTTTATCCAAGATAGTTTTAGTCCCAAATTATAGCTATTTATCATCTTTAGTCCACCATTTATATAGTCCTGTATTACCTGCTTTCATTTGAGTTTGTCAACCTTAGAATACCATAAGAAGTTAAAAAGAATTTCATTTAGGTTCTTTATAAATATGTTCGAAGGTGAAGGTAGTGAAATAAAAAGATGATTCAATTGTGAAATAAGCAAAGATTTAATAAGAGTTATTCTACCAAGTGGTGTTAGTACATTTAGTTTTAAGCATCTTAATATGGGGGCCTCCGTAGCCGAGTGGTTATAGCATCACAAGGCCTCTCACTTCTAGTCGGCGCGGGTTCGATTCTCGCTCACGGAGATATATGAGAGAAAGTTTGCCAGTTTACTATCGGAAGGTTGGTGGTCTCCTCCCGGGTACATTGTATCTGGGTTCTCTCCCCCCACCTACAAAAACTGGACGCCAACAGATAACTGAAAAACTGTTGAATGTGGCGAAAAACAACAACAATCAATCAATCATCTTAATATGTGGGATAAAAGATAATTTACTATCAAAAATTACCTCTAGAAATTTAAATTCTTTTACTATTTTGATCGGGGTTCCATGTAATTTAAGGTCTGGATCATTATGAAGTTTACGTTTTTGACAAAAATGAACGCCTCTTGTTTTTGATTTCGAAACTTTAAAGGCGTTATTGTCTGCCCAGTCTTGAATTTTATTTAAGCAAAGTTGAAGTTGTCGTTCAATACTTGCCATGTTTTTGGAAAGATATGAAGTGATGAAGTCATCTACATACAAACAAACATCTATACCATTTTTAAGTACCTGTGCTAAACTATTAATTTTTATACTGAATAATGTTACCGATAAAATTCTTCCATGTGGAACACCATTTTCTTGATCACACAGGTTTGAATAAGAGGAGCCTAATCTAACCTTAAATTGACGTTCTGTTTAAAAAGGTGAGAGAAATATTGGTAAATTACCTCTTAATCCCATATTATAAAGGTCGTTTAAAATCCCATATACCGGTCGGGGTAGCTCATTGGTTAGAGCGTTCACTTCGTAACCGGGAGGTCGTGAGTTCGAGCCACGCTTGTGCCATGGCCGCGTCAAACCTTAAACGAAAAATAGGGAGTGATTGCTCCTTCGTCAAACGCTCGGCATTTAGAGGTGAGAATCACGGGTCTTTCGGATATGACCTTAAAAACGGAGGTACCGTGTCGCGGTAGGCGTTGACACGTTAAAGAACCCTCACTGCTACGGCCCTGAGCGCTAAGCATAGGTCTAAATTTGTGGTATTTCACCTACAGCTGGTGAAAAATTCTCGACAGGACGTAAAAAAAACAAACAATAAAATACCATATCTCCATGTTGCATCATATGCCTTTTCCAAATCGAAAAAAAAATTGATATAGCATGCTCGTTATTGATAAAAATATCACGAATAAATGATTCATGTTTGACAAGATGGTCTAATGTACTTCTCTGGGCCCCAAAAGCCGCTCTGAATATCTGCAAGTAGATTTTTGGACTCCAGAAACCAGATAGGCCTGTCATTAGTCATTCTTTCCATGTTTTTATATATACAACTAGTAAAAGCAATTGGACGATAAATTGATGGATCACTTTGATCTTTCCACAGTTTTGGAATAGGAATAATGGTAGCTTCTTTCCAAGATTTTGGAAAATTGCCCGTTTTCCAAATTTTATTAAATACTAATAGAAGACATTTTAGACTGCTTTTTGCTAGATATTTAAGAATTTGATCATGTATTTCGTCTGGACCTACAGCTAGGTCATGCGATTTTGACAAAGAACGTTTTAATTCATCTATGGAGAAAGGTTTGTCATAATTTTCTAAATTATCTGAAGTAAAATTTAAAGTTTTCTTTCTTCTCTATTTTTCACATTAATAAATTTTACAGACATATGCTCTATTGATGAGTGTTTTAATATAGAATTTGCAATTGTATTGGATATATCTGTAGTATCAGAAATTGTTGTATTATTAAATTTAAATGATTAAAATGTTTGTTTATCTGTTTTCCTTTAATCTTTTTAATTGTATTCCAGACTTTATTAATAGGGGTGTGTGAATTTAATTTAGAAACTAAGTTTCTCCATGAATCCCTCCTACTTGTGTTAAAAATTCTGCGGGTTTTTGCTATTAATTTCCTATAATTATCTGAATTTCTGTCGGACGGGGATAAATTACAATGTTTTTCAGCTTTTCTTCTTTTTTGATCGCCCCATTACATGCATCATTAAACTATACTTTTTAAAAATTTTCTTCGAACTGTTGTAGCTTGTAAATTAGTAATAAGTTTGCTTTCACTATTTAAGACGTTGTTTCTTACACATATTGACGATCCACCTTTTGCGCGATCGTCATTTGGGTCATAGTAATTATATAAGGAATAATTTTTAAAGTATATTGCCAGATTGTTTTAAGTGTGTTTCCTGATGACAAAAAGCTACTGGATTAAATTTGTGTATAAGAAGTGATATTTCGTTAAAGTTAATTTTGAAACCTCGACAATTCCATTGAATGATTCTAGATGAGTGTATTATGATTAATTAAATTTTATACTTGTTCTGTTTTTTCCTTTCATCAGGGTAGCTAAGATGCTTTTCAACTTTTAGTTGTTGAATTTCTTTTTCTTTTAACCAAACACTGCACTGTTTTGATGAGGATGGTTGGTTTTGGCTGCAATTTACACATTTGGATTCTTCTTTTCAGTTTTCTGCTGTACAGATTTCAGAACCACATCTGAAATATACTTGTCTGTTTTTGCAACAATCTGATGAATAACCAAACTTCTGTCAGTTAAAACAACGTAAAGGACTGGGTATAAATGTTTCTACTTTTACGCAGTAATATCCAATTTTAATTTTATCAGGAGGATTGGGGGTGTTAAAATCAAGAATGTAGGTATTAGTTGGGATAAGATTCCCATTTTTCTTGATTTTGATGCGTTTTGTAAAAAGGACACCTTGAGGTTTCAACTCCTTTGTTATTTCTGTTTCCTCCAAGTCAATAACTTGTCTCTAATAACTCCTTTGTTCCGGTTTAATCTGGAGCTTGGAGTTCCGATGACCTTAATTCCGCCAAATTTCAAGACGGATTGTAAAACCATAGATTGTTTTCTGTTTGTACATTCTATTAAGAGAGTTTCATTTTTCATGTTTTAAATACGATTATTCCTTTCAAAGTTTTGTCACAGGCTTTTCATTTCATCAAGCGTTGACAAAATAATATATCTAGCCCAATTGTCAATTCGATCAGAGTGTGGCTCAGAGTCTTCATCTTCCACAACTTTTCATTTGTTGTTTTTGAATGCCATGTTGAATTGAATATGGTTCAGCACCATTCCTCCCCACCCGCCTCGGAGCGACTTCCGACTTTCGCGGATGTCCAAGCAGAAGACGAACATTTAGAGGATACAGCGGTGTTATACTCAGATGGACGTATCCACCCAATTGACCCTGGCCACCGCTTAGACGATATCACTCCAAAGTATACAGTGATCAAATACCAGTAAAGGTTTACAAATATCTGTATAAAACAAGGACTGGAAAAGTCTGAGGTAGGCGTGACCAGCCGATTGACCGTGCCGGGCCCATCACGACCGCCCGTTTAGTATGAAATTAGGACCAAAGTGGCGTGTTGGTCAATGAGCATTATAATCTTAACACCCATCAACCTCAGCCATTAGGATCCCCTCTTCCATCGACACGGGTCTCATCCCACGGCAAACAGAACGCCCCTTTTAGTCGCCTTTTACGATCAAGCAGAGGATACTGTGGGCCCAATTCTTAATTCCCCGGACCCACACGGGGGTAAGACCGCAGAAAATGGAAATATAAAGGCAATTGTGAAGATTTATATACAGGGTCCCTGGGGACAGGTTCTTCCTGAAGATCCGGGGATGGTTGGGTCCTCCAGATGGTGGTGAATAGCTCTTTCGCCAGTCGATCACCCACGGATCCCCAAATAATAATTGGAGAGAAAGAAAAAGAGTCGGTTGCATATACTTAACACAGGACATGCCTAGTTTTAAAAAGGAAAATAAAAATAAAACAATGAATAAACAAAAACACAAACCTCTGGTATTTCTTTGTTTGAAAGTGAAGTACATTCACTATGATATTCAGATATTATATGTTTGTCCTAGTCTTAAATTTGCATTCTTTATAAGATTTATGAAATTGATAGCTCTTCATTATCACCACTTGTTCATCCATCAGTTACGCGATCGGATGTGTACACTGTGGATGTAAATGTGAAATAGTACTAGTGATAGAGTAATTAGACGAATAGTGTCTGTTTCATCGTAAATTAATACTCATTCTAACAAATTATAATGCGTTTTTTCGTTGTTGTTTTTTTTTTGCGAATGTTTCAGACACTTTCTTTAGTACTGGCAGAAATCTGTCCATATCTCTAACCAAGCAGGACAGATAAATGAGGCTTGCTTAACTCCCAGATATATCAACAAAGGTATCCTTTTTAAATACCATTTCTCGCTTTCTCTCCTCTTATTGTGCACTACTACTCATACATACATTGATTTGTGTTCTAAAGTATTCTAAAGTAAAGTAAGTAAATGAATCAGTAAAATATTGTTGATTCATTGCATGCAAATTATAAAAATGCTCGTGGATCTGTGCCTTTTTTGAAGTTTCAAAACAGGGCAAAATTAGACTTTCCCCGCAACCCCCCCCCCCCCCCCCCCCTTCCGCCTCTCTTTCTCTAGACATTATGATGATGCTCGTTTTTTTCGAAATATTAAACATTCGATAAACCGATGTTTATAACCTTCGAGTTGACGTTCTTTTCTGTTATTGCTATTAGTGCGTTTGGTTATTCATATCTCTCTCTGTAACAAAACACTGGCTATTTGATTACCAATCAAAAACAATAAAATAAAATAAAAATAAAGTGAGCAAAATTCCTGCTCGTTTTATTATCCATGCATATTATTTCTATCCTTTTTTGATACTATGCGAAAATTTCCATTCTATTATTAGGCCCCTACCGGTTTTGCCGAAGGGGACTATTTGTTTACCGTAACCGGGTTGTCGTGAGTTCGAGACCCGTTCGTGCCATGGCCGCGTTAAACCTAAGACGAAAAATAGGTAGTGATTGCTCCTTTGCCAAACGCTCGGCATTTAGAGGTGAGAATCACGGGTCTTTCGGATATGACCTTAAAAAACGGAGGTACCGTGTCACGGTAGGCGTTGGCACGTTACAGAACCCTCACTGCTACGTCCCTGAGCGCTAAGCATAGGTCTAAATTTGTGATACTTCGCCTATAGCTGGTGACGTCTCAATATGAGTGAAAAATTCTCGACGGAACGTAAAACAAACAATCAATCAATCAACTATTTGTTTACCCTCGGTCTGTTTATCCGTCTGTTTGTCACTCCGAATCAACTTTACCACCTTTTCTCCGCAGTGGATGAAGATATTCAACTGAACTTTTATTTGCGACTTTGTCTTGAATAGTTACAGACCAAGATTAAGTTTCCTTACGCTTGACCTACTCTGGACTGAATTATGTCCTTTGATGAATGCTTGAGGTATTCCGGACTTTTCGCCGCATTGGATGAAGATATTTTACTGAAATATTATGTATGGCTTTGATTTGATAGATACAGATCAAGTTTGAGTTTCGTTACACTTGAGCTACCTTTGACTGAATTATCCTACCGGTAGGGGATTTTGTATTTTATACAATACATTCAGAATGCTTGTTTCTTTTTGTATCCAAGAAGTGTTCTTCTTTCCTATAATAATTCTTTAATGTTTAGTAGATATGATATTTTAAACAATGTCTGTTGACGAGCTTGTACCCCGTATACGACCTATTGACTCTGACGATCAAATTAAAGAGACTGACTGTGACGACCTATTGACTCTGACTGATTGATAACAGTGACGATAACGACATAGTGACCCTGAGGAATTAATAACAGTGTCTGTGACAACCTAGTGACTCTGACTTATTGATAACAGTGACGATAACGACATAGTGACCCTGAGGAATTAATAACAGTGTCTGTGACGACCTATTGACTCTGTCTTATTGATAACAGTGACGATAACGACATAGTGACCCTGAGGAATTAATAACAGTGTCTGTGACGACCTATTGACTCTGTCTTATTGATAACAGTGACGATAACGACATAGTGACCCTGAGGAATTAATAACAGTGTCTGTGACGACCTATTGACTCTGACTTATTGATAACAGTGACGATAACGACATAGTGACCCTGAGGAATTAATAACATTGTCTGTGACGACCTATTGACTCTGTCAATTTAGAACTGTAACAGTCTAATGACTTATTGACTGACGTCTTACTGACTCTGTCGAGTTATAGACTGTCGAATAGTGATGTGACTGTGACTTAGTAACTGGCAACACAGTGGGTTTTTGTTTGACACAGTACCCTGCTCTACGTATGAAAATAGACTGCAATTAATTACATTACGTTGACCTATATCTAAAATATAATTTAACATTAGCATATGCGTCGTAAACACTAATGACTATGTACCGTTAGTGATTCCTTATGCTTACAGTACTTATGGTAATGCTAAGCTATATTTTAGATGAGAGTCCTTGTACTGCAAGCAGCATTTTAGATTCCACATAAGTCAAACTAATACGGATCCATCAGACTCTACATTCATATATCATATATTACAATATCTGCCTTGTCGCATAGTATACAAACACATCAACTAAATGATACATATTGATGTAAAGGGTGTTAAGAAAGTTCGTTCCATGATTTACAGCATGCCTAAAATTATTTATAAACAACTCATATACAAGTTTATATGTTTTTAATAACCAGACAGTCCACCTTTGTTTTTCAATACATTTTAAATTCTATTTGGCATTGAATGAATCAAAGAAATCAAATGTTTCTGAGGTATCTCCCTCCATGCACGGTGAAGTCGGCGTCGTAATTGGGCGCGGATCCTTGTAGGCCTCGCTGTCCAGAATACTCCATAGATTTTCGATGCAATTTAGGTCTGGAGAATTGTCTGGCCATTCTACTTTGGTAATAAGGTTTGGTAGATTATTTTCACACCAATTCTGTGTTAGCAGGGCAGTGTGAGAGGTCGCTCCATCTTGAACAAATGTTTCGTGTCCTGGATATTGAAGTAACTTTCGTTCGTCGATCCTACCACTATTTTTCTGTCGATTTAGAGCAGGTTTTAGTTCTTTTTGAAGGATATTGTTCACATAATAATCAGCATTGATAGTTTTGCCGGCTGGAACAATGTGAAGTTTGGATAATCCCTGTACTCCCATCGCACCCCATACCATGACTTTAGCGCTCGACTTGACGCAGCTTACATTTGGAACCTCATCTGACTGGGACCCCCATACAACATCGTCCTGTCGGTTCGGAACATGAAACAAATATTTCATAGATTCATCACTAAAGATGTAGTTTTCCCAGTCTTCAGCCGTCAAATGCTTGTGATCACGAGCAAATTTCAATCTCTTTTGCCTCTGTGTTTTCGTCAATAGTTGATTTCTCGGTCTTTTAAATGCCTTCCATGTTTTAACTTTTCGCAAATAATTAAAAACAGTTACATGACTCACATTAAAGCCTGAGTTCTTTAGTTCCTTGCTGCATTTCCGTGTTGATTTTCCTCGTTTGTATTTTATGTTTTCCACTTTTCTCTTCACTACCCCCACTATCCGGGCCGGCCGGATCTCGGTTGATCGGATAGTTGTTTATTTTGCTCTCGCCTTCGCCTCCACTTTGTTACCCATCGCTCACTTTTACATAGCTGCTTAGCCACATCCTTCACACTTACTCCTGCATCTAATAAAGCCAAATCTTGAGCTCGTTCATTAATTGTATCAACACTTGTACAGGACGTCTGCTTCTTCACTGAACTCGGCATATTTATTTCATGACGTAATAGACACTTTGTTTACATCACACTACAGTAACACAAGAGAGTGCACATAGGGATGGATAACTGCTGATATAATGAAAAAAAGTCTATAGAGTTACCAGTAAAAATTTGAAACAAAAACATGTCGTTTTTCTATTTAATTTTTCAAATTTACAAACGGAACGAACTTTCTTAACACCCTTTATTTCATTAAGAAAATAAGACAAAGCGAAAGTTTCCAAGAATTTGTTTTTTCAAGACGCTTTAAGTTGAAAATAATTCCTAAAATTCAACAGAGGCCATGTTGCATGTGATTTCTGTGCATGACGCAATGAATTAATGTAATAAAATGGAAACTGAAAATAGCTGTTAGCACTGTCACAGGTTTGTTTTAATATGTATTTATATATCATCATGTCGAAAGTAAAAACAATGATGACACCACTATTCTTGTTTAAAGTGTTATTTGTATTCTAATATATGTATTTCTAGGAAAGTTTGGCACTGTTTTGTCATAATTTTCAACCGTTAAAATGTTGTAAAAGAGTCCACCCAGCCCATTGGAAGATATAGTTTGCTGTTCTGGAAATGTATACAAACAATTTCATGCATACATACGATATGACCATGTTGTAGAGAGTTGAAAAATGAAGAACTGAACTAAAATATGAAAAAAGAAAAATCAAACCTATTTCACTCGGGCAAAACATAAACAAAATACTATCGCTATTAATTAAATTCATATTTACTAGCATTATCAAACAGCAATACAATTGATTGATTGATTGATTGATTGGGGGTTTTACGCCGAGTTGGCAATATTTCACCCATTTTACGGCGGCAATACAATGTATCAGTATTTATAACATTCATATCAGCATTTACTAGGATTAAGATCAGCACCAAATAACTTTCAGATAATGCTGGTTTGCAAAATTCACCTATATTTTGTTAACTTTAAGCAAATAACAATAATGATAATAATAATAATAAAAGCATGTTTCAATCTGACAAAACAATGGTAAATATATTTATTTTGTTTGTTTGTTTGGTTGGGGGAAGGAGCAAAAACTGCATTTTCTTTTAAATCACTATTTACTTACTTCTAGAATATGTACCAATAAATAAATACTATTTCCGATGGTACTCATTGCATTAGCTTAGCTTTCAGATAGCAAAATTAATGGTGAAGAGGGTTGAGTCAAATTAGCAGTCATTGCATTAAGCATTGTCCTGCATTCAGAGTCAGCAAGTATTGTCAGAATTCAGGGTAAGTAAGCATTGTCAGCATTTAGGTTCAGCAAGCATTGTCAGAATTCAGGGTAAGTAAGCATTGTCAATATCCAGGGTAAGTAAGCATCGCCAGCATTCAGGTTCAGCAAGCATTGTCAGCATCCAGTGTAAGTAAGCATTGTCAGCATTCAGGTTCAGCAATCACTGTCAGTATTCAGGATTAGCAAACATTACCAGCATCCAGGATTAGCGAACATTACCAGCATTCAGGATTAGCGAGCATTACCAGCATTCAAGATCAGCTAGCATTACTGGCATTCAGGATTAGTGAGCATTGCCAGATACAGCAATCAAAAGATTTGAAAAACCATCATTTTTACTGAAACAGAACTAGGTCCCAATGCTATTTGTAAAATGTATTACTGTATCATCATGCCGATTCTTCCTTCTACATTCAATGCTATCATCATGAATATGTCTGTTTCACAAAAGTGTTTTTATTAGCAGTCTAAACACATTTCAGGATATTATCCAGTTCTATCAATTAGAAGAGGCATTTTACTTGAGAGGCCGTGCCCTAGCACACACTATCAACCCAATGGGCAACATTCCAACCAATACAAAACAGTGACTTGCACATACAGTAAGAATACCTGTACAGACGAGGGGGAAGAGACTTGTGATGACGAAGATGCGGTCCGTGACCGGATGTGTCGTTGTGACTACATAGGGGGGTACGCTTCTGTCGAATATTTGCTGTCAAACCCCAGATCTAAGTCATGTTATCAACCAAAGTCTGAAGTACGAGGATGTGTTAAGTTTTCTTGTAGGAATGGGACAGAATTAAACAAAGGTAAAACTTACATCGTTATTAGGATGTAGTGAATTAAAGTTAATGTACTAACATTTATAAACTTCTTTAACATACGCCGATAAAATCTGCTTCTTAAATGTACAGCCTCATTATGTTTATATATAACATATATAGCTGTACAGAATAACGAAAGGAATATTGTAAATATTGATGTATACAAAAAAGTAATATTTCGCTCCGTTTTTTCCTCAGCCTACCAGTGTGTTCCAGTCTGCTCTCCCGGCTACTTTAGACCCAAATCTGAATTTGATTGTGTTCCACGACAAATAACATTGTAAGGCAAATTGAAAAAAATTGCAATTCATATATCATTTCTCAATGACGCTAGTCGGATTTTATACAGCATATAAATCAGCCATTTTGTTTTCAGAAGTTCAAGTACCTCAACAGAACGATTTACCACCAAAGCAGTAGATGACCAATCACGACAGAGAGAGGTACCTGAAATGACAGGTACTTTGATTCATGTAATACACGCGACTCTACATGCAATTGAATGGGTTTTTGTAATTCATAAGTCAATTCCACACCCTTATAGCAGCTTATATATCAAAATTACTAAGCAAACGACGCTCATCTCGATATAAAACTAAGACGTACATACTCATCCCGATAAAAAACTAAGAAATCTTTGCTCATCCCGATATAAAACTAAGGAATCGACGCTCATCCTGATATAAAACTAAATAATGGACGCTCATCCCAATATAAAACTAAAGAATGGACGCTCATCCCGATATAAAACTAAACAATGGACGCTCATCCCAATATAAAACTAAAGAATGGACGCTCATCCCGATATAAAACTAAGGAATCGATGCCCATCTCAATATAAAGCGTCTCTTTTGTTCAATGTATCTGTGGTACGTATTCGTGGTAAATTTCATTTTGGGGAGGAGTATTGATTGTAATTGCATGAAACAACATCAATGAAATGTATTCATTTATTTTCTTAATATCCTGTTAGATACAATTCAACTAACTGGTTAGCTCCTTTTTTCCCCCTCATTTTCTTGATATCCGAATATATTTTGCTAACACAATACAAAACTAAGGAACTAGAGCCACGAAGTGCCAAAATTGGCCCTGTCGCTAAAACAAATGGGACTTTCACAATTGATGCTCTAAGATTGATACTTTAAAGAACAATTTATTTTCTAACAATATCTTTTCTAGTTTTCGTTTTACAATTATTTAAACTTGGTGTTGTTTTTCAGCATGCATACTATACAATGCCGTGACGTTTACGTTGTATTATTGACGTTAATAGAATTAAAGTAGCACATGTGCCTTGGGACACTTGCTACAGAAATTAGATTCATACATTTATATAAATAAGAAATATCTATCTATCTAACCCCGTGGGGATCCGGGTTGTTAGAATAGAACCTCAGCACCCCTAGCTTGTTTTAAGAGGCGATTAAACGGGGCGGTCCTTCGGATGAGACCGCAAAAACCGAGGCCCCGTGTCACAGCAGGTGTGGCACGTTAAAGATCCCTCACTGATCAAAGGCCATAAGCGCCGAGCATAGGCCTAAATTTTGCAGCCGTTCACCGGCAATGGTGACGTCTCCATATGAGTGAAAAATTCTAGAGCGGGACGTTAAACAATACATAATCGATCAATCAATTAATCAATATATATCTTATTTTGTTGTAAATAGTACAACTATCCAATTCTTAAAACATAAGTGATGTGTATATTTTCTATCATGATGTTCAAAAGCCCCCCCCCCCCCCCTCCCCCATATAATACTATATAGTTTTCTCATTGTAATGGGCATAATTTAGAAATCATTCTCCAAAATTAAAACTCCATGTGGTGAAAGGGTCACAATGTTTACCGCCTACGTCAAAAGCGTATTTTTTAAAGTCTGCAAATTGATTCATCTTACTTTTCAATTGGTGAGAAATAGAGAGACACTCTCGAGTCGTTACTGAAAAAAAACTAAGTAATAGAAAATAATTAAAAAACCTCTAAAATAGAATAAATTCATATATAGGTAATAAATATTGCTAGCTTTAAAATTCTGTCCAAAGGCTTTGTTGATTTACCAGGGAACGGACAGTGGCTGTTTTGTTTGTTTTATGTCCCGTTGAGAATTTTTCACTCATACTGAGACGTCGCCAGTTGTAGGTGAAGTACTACAAAGTTAGACCTATGCTAAGCGCTCGGGGCCGCAGCAGTGAGGGTTCTTTAACGTGCCAACGCCTGCCACGACACGGGACCTATGGGCAGGGGAAGTGTCTAAAGATTTGTTGAAAATTTCACATAGAAGGTTGTTTGGTTGTGTATTGTTTAACCCTATCTCAAGAATTTTTCACTCATATGGAGACTTCATAATTGCCGATGAAGTGCTACAAAATTTCGGCTTATGCTCAGTACTTACGTCCTTTGAGCAGGGAGGGATCGTTATTATGCCACACCTGCTGTGACATGGGATCTCGGTTTTTGTTGTCTCATCCAAAGGGCCGCCCAATTTAGTCGACTCTTACGAGAAGCAAGGGGGACTGAGGACATATTCTAACCCGGATCAAATTGAAGGAAAATAATAACACTGTAAAGTAAGCGTCTGATGAGGGCAAATTCTACTTACGTTTGAACATGTGATTCAAAAGGTATTGTTTTTAATTCTGTGTCATTTTAGAGCGTAAATTTAGTTGTCAAAAGTTTTAACCCCTTCACAAAAGCTGTTATAATTAAGAATATTTAAATAATTAACACTCACATCAGACTTATAATTCAGTTTATACTACATTCACCTTTGCATTGAATAAAAATATTTGAAAAAATTGCAATAGTGTAAAGTGCTGAACAAGCTTGTCATTGATTAATTTGTGTGATCAAGATGGAGACTACCACCTAGCTCACTGGCGAGGCAGTGTAAGTTCCCTATACACAGTCGTCTACATTAGTTTTTAAATATATGAATGGAAATTGTATGTTTGCGTTCAAGGCCCTTTTCCCCCCTAGTTCTGAAATAGAGGTTAAATTTTTTTATCTAAGCAAGTTTATGAAGTGACAACTTTAGATGTTGATATATATGATGTAATGGTACTCTGTAATAGTTTTTATTTGATGTGGAATTGAGTTTGTCCAATTATACTTTAAATAAATATTATCATACAAATGCAGGTATTGATTTCCCAATATTTTCATTTGCATATAGGTTTAAATGAAATAAGTATACTATTTTTTGAAAAGCGTTGTTGTAAGTAATAATAAAGCATGGCATGACATTTCATTGATAACATTTCTTTTTAAAAATATATATATGTCGTAGATGCATGCGTGGCTTGAAGAAATATATGTATATATTTCTTAATGTCAATAAATAGATATTAAAATGTCAGTTTGAATAAACTTGATTCAACCTGTATAGAATTTCCTTCCCTAAGGGAATTTTGTGTATTTACAGTGGCGGATTTAAAGGGGGGGGGGCGTACCTGGCGTGCGCCCCCTCTAAAATTTTTTAATTTAAAATAAGTTATTGTCTTAATTTAAAAAAAAGAAAAAAAAAGAAATATTTTTTTCCGGCTCTCAGAGATATAAATGACAAAATCGTTTGCTTTATTGTTACTTTTATTGTGAGAGCTTATATTTTATTCCAAAAAACCCTTAAAATTCAGTCTTTTCTTAATTTCACCTCCTTAAATATGACAGTAAATAGTAAAAATGACCACTTAGGATACATATTTCAACCCTGTTAAATCTTTTTTTTTTAAAAATCCAGGAGCTATAGACGGCCCCTATATATTCTGCCTCATGACGCCCCTTCTAACTTCGATTCATGAATCCGCCCCTGTATTTATGTATATATTTGTTGATTTAAGAATTAACTGAATGCATCTGTATGATTTGTTGGATTTAGAAATTAACTAAATATAGGAGAACAATTTGTTTTGTGTTTAAAGTTACTAGTAACTTAATGTATAATCACAATTTCATTTAAATATTAATTGAATGATGTGTATAATTTGTTATATTTAAAAATTAACTGACTACATGAGAACAATGTGCTGAATTTAAAAATTAACTGAAAGCATGAGTATATTATTTTCGGCTTTAAAAATCAACCGAGTGCATGAGTACAATTTGTTGGATTAAAGTATTTAATGAATGAATAATCTTGTTGGATTTAAAAAAAGAAATTGCAACAATCATTTGATGTTTAATGTTGTATCTTTTCATAAACATGTTTACAATTGATCTGATTTAGTGAGTAAAGCTGCATGGTTGTTTTATTCACTATGTTCATGTGTGCTGTATATGTTAAACAAACTCTAAGATCAGCTGGGGGAAGGGGGGGGGGGGTATGATATGTTCAAACTCAAAAGTGGTTTACAACAAAAACTAGTACTGATGGTACAAATTAAACACAATTTCTTAAAAAGAACACAATGCACCTACAGCGTGAATGACCTTAAAGCAATATAAGCTGTCAAAATTGTTATTTTGGGGTCCTAAAATTTAATCGAAAATTTTGTAAACATCTACCTTCTAATACCTGATTTTATCGATTAAACTTTTGACATGTTGTATTTTTTGCATTAAATGCAAAAATGTTCGACAGTTGAAATGAAGTCTTCCCGTACCTTAATTTTCCCGACATTATTTCCGTATGCAATGACCTAAAGTTGAACTCATTCGGCAAAATCAAATGCGCAAGCGCAATATTTCCGGTAAGCACGAAAGATGTCTGACACGAAAGGTTCGAAGCGAGGGAGAAAGCCGGCTTTAGAATTTTGCGTAATGTTTCGAGCGATCCCTTAAAACTATCATAACTAAAAAACATACTATGATAACTTAAAAACATATAACATCGTTAACAGTGTCAAAATAATGATGGTAACTAGAATTTTATCTCACCTCGCCGTCCATATTTTAATGACCCGGATACAACCCGATCCACCCCGATCAGAATCATTCGTGTCAACATCGGTTATCTTCGGGATTGTCGCCGACGATTAATCAGCTGCCATTGTTAGGTTCAAACGGAATGTCGAGGAATATATTTTTCATCACGTAAAGGTGTGTAAACGATGCATAAGAGAGGAAATTCGATGCAGTTCTTTTTTTCAATCATATCAACGTTCATTTAACTTCTTTTAATGCCACTATAAAAAATTGCAATTTTGGCAGCTTATATTGCTTTAAAAGACGGACGCACTTAAGCACTAAAAATGAACATATACAGTAAGGGGCGAAACAAACCGTAACCGGAAACTATTATTAAATTAGGGAACTCCCTTTACTCCAAAAAAAAAAAAAAAAAAAAAATATAAGCACGGACCTAAAACGATCCATACAAAATATAAAAGGTACAGATCCATAAGCGTACTCCTACACCACTTGCACGGAACGAAACGATTCTTGCACGGAACGCAGAACGGTTTGCACGAAACGCTTCCCATTTCTTCCATGGTCTGCACGAAACGGTAGGCGGTGCTTGCACGCTTTGTGAATGGTTCTGAATGGTTGAGATGAAATGGTAGGCGTGGCCTGCACGCTTCGATGTTCGGGTCTTTACGGTGTCAATAATTCGTAAAAAAAAAAATGTAGAAATAAATATAATAATAACAAAATGAAAGGTGACTGAATGGCAGAAATAAAAAATGTCTTTTTTAAATGAATACTATACCTGCTCTGTTTTGGGGGGACAAATTTTTTCCAGGTGAAACTCGGCATTATGTTTCACTCAGAGACACAGCCTTCATTCATGCTGTTCACCTCTTCAAAAGCGAAAAAATCTATCTCCATGAAATTTATATAAAACGTAAAATTGTAGAAAATGTGACACTTAAAATATGTGCACATTGAATTATTTAGAAACAGAAGATTAAAATTCGTACTACACCTCCTATGTCACCATTCAGTGCCATGTCACGTGCTAAAATAAAACGAAGGAAGGTTAGACAATGATTTGCCACTAAAAAGTTAATTTTCTATCCTTAATATTTATTAAGATTTTGTAATGAAATGCTAAATTGAGATTTGGGGGGGGGGGGGGGGGGGGGGGGTTTCTTGTGTAAAAGAGACGGGACGGCGACCACCACATGTTTTACGAAGCCATTGTTGGGTACATTGCGCTTGTACCTTGATTTCGGCAGATACCCCCTCAGGGGAAAGAAATACCTACCCTACCGCATTTTTTTTTCTCACACATTTTATTCAGTAAAAATTTAAAAAAAAAATCGTGCAGATATAAATTGACATGCTGCCCGATTTTCATGATCCGGTATTTATTATATTTTTTGACGAAATAACTGGTATCATGGTATGCTTTACTCTTCCAATTTATATATGTAATATACATTGACTGGATGGACTCACTATTGCAATGCTATGAATATAATAATATTGTACTGTCCATTGTTTGTTATCTTTAGTTATGTCACCAATTTTGTATGTTATATGTATATGCCCGTTTGGGCCTTTGGACCCTGATTTGGCAATACTATCTCCTTTCTCTCTCTTTGTCTCTCTCTCTCTCTCTCTATCTATCTATCTATCTATATATATATATATATATATATATATATATATATATATATATATATATTGTTTTTACAGGCAGAGCAAGCAATATTTATCGCACCTATTATTAATGTCTTTGATCACAATCATTTTTATACACAGGATGAAATCTTCCCTCTCAGTGAACTGAATCATCACTGATACAGTACTTTTCAGTCACCTTTCAGTTATCATTCAGCTAGGTTTCAGTGAATTTTTGATAACTAGTCTTTTGTATTTCCGTGACCAATAATTAAAGAAAAATACTTCGAAAGAAATCCAAAATATGTTAGCAGTTATCGGACCTGCACGCCCCGTAATTTATAGGGGCGTCGCTTGAACGGTTCTACCGCACAAAACATTTCTTGCAGGATCGATTCTTGCACGAAACGCTTTGCACAGTTTGCACGGAACGAAACGATTCTTGCACGGAACGGTGAACGGTTTGCACGGGACGCTGAACGATTTGCACGGAACGAATCGAAATGCTTTGAAGGTGTAGTAGTACGCTTCAGGGTCTATAGTTTGTTTCTCCATTCATATAAATAAATTGGCCATATTATCTAAAATTTAAGTTTTTCGGCATCAACGCATCATAAACGTAATATTTAGTAGCAATCCGGAATATCGTTTTTTTTTTTAAAATAAAAATAGTGCCCGTAGCTCGCACTAAAATATTTTTGCAATTCTGGGCAGTTGAAAAGATGAAGATTATAAAAGTATTTCAAACATTAAGGGCGAGATGAGACCAATAAAGGATTGATTGATTGTTTGTTGTTTTCCGCCTCACTCAACAATTCTTCACTTATCTGGTAGCGTCCAGTTTTTATTGGTGGAGGAGAGAACCCAGATAGAATGTACCCGGGAAAAGATCACCGACTTTCCGAAAGTAAACTGGTAAACTTTCTCACATATATCGGCGCGAGCGAGATTTGAACCTGCGCCGAGTAGAGGGTAGAGGTGAGAGGCCACGGAGGCCCCTCGACCAATAAAGGAAAAAACTTTGAAAATGACTAATTTTTTTATTGGAGACCAAAAAAAAAAAATTAAAAAAAATTAGATAATACATGTAATAATAATAATAAAAAACCCCCAAAAACAACCATATCCGATTCTAGTATGTATACAGCTTGAGTCGTTCTGCTATTTTTAAAATCTAACATATTTTTAAACCCCGGACGTATTTGTTGCCACAATATTCCTATTAAACATTCACTTTTATTCTTACATATTTTAAGGACCGAATTTTGAGGTTTGTGAATTAAGTTCTTTTAAAATCTACATTTCCATATGATCATACTTTGTTAGTATATACTTTTCATCCACTATAATTTTCTTAGATATGTCAGATGGGCTCTATCTATCAATTCCATTTAAAAATCTTTTATTCGTCTATTGTCGGGACTGATAGCGAATACACTTGTACAAATTAAAATTTTTACCTTGCCTGCTTACCTGATCAGACGTTGGGAGGATGCACATGTACAGAAGTAGGGAGTGCTAACCTGTACAGAACTAGGTAGGGTGTGCTAGTATTTCCTGTGATCTGACTGCCCAAAACTCGAAGGTTTCATTCGAAGTATCGGATTTCACCTCTTTCGGTGTACGTCGAATTTTAAGTGCGATCTAAGATCAACTACGCCGAACGAGTCGAAAGTGAATCGAGATCGTAATGCATTAATCATTGTACTATAAGGGGGAATTTAAAACATGCTGGATTGCAGCACATTTTTCACCTGATGATGTTTTCTTTCATTTGATTATAGGTGACTTTCTGGAAGACAAGACAGGAGTTATTTTAATTACATCTGGCTGTTGTTGCATGTTTGTTAGTTTGGTGGTTTTAAGTAAGTATTTGCCCAAAATTAGTAGTTTTAAAATTATTCAAATCAGGAATTTGTAAACCCTGTCACTGTGGAAAATCACTTTCACCAGAATCTTTGCCCTACATATATATATTTGCATTTCCAATTATCAATGTGTTTGCCTTCAGCATTTTGATAAATATAGTACGGCTATTTTAATGGCTGGGAATATTCCGAAAGAAATGAAAGTAAAATGTAGATATTTAATATAAGTTTCCTTTTTAAAAACATATAAGGGCATGAACTGCGCGTTTCACGCCAGAATATTTTTCATGAAGCGTTAACGTGCTTCAAAATGTATGCGGGCGTAAAACGCTGCAGTTCATTCCCTCATGTATTTTTCAAATTTGAAATATATTTTTCTTAAATGAAATTGAAGGATATATCAGCATTATTCCAGGATTGTATGTAATTATATAAAGGAATGTCTATGTTTGATTACGTGGTGTTTATAATATGTCATCTCTCGTTGCTTCATATCAGAGTTGTGAGTATAACGATATACGTGTTGTATGTTAAATGTTTGTTTTACATTTGCCAATGTTATGCCTTATATGACACTACTAACAAAATTGACATTCAAATTTCCATAACATGAAGTCAGTCAAGTGATCAGACTTTTTTTTTGGGGGGGGGGATAAATAAAACGCATCAGAATATTTACAGAGAATTTACTTTGTAAACAGACAAGAATTTCATTAATGAATAAAACAGAAACATTCACCATACCGTTCGGTTGTTTTATTTTTTTTTTTTTTAGAAATACCGTCTGCAACTTAAACTGAAACTTCTGACTTATGGTGAATTCATACGATGTATTTGATATTTACATTATGGCAATCTAATATTAGATTCACTTTATGATGATGGTATCCTGTTGTTTCCGGGCAGTAGCCATCACCGCCATGAGCGAGACTGGTTTCGAGCTCGAAACATTGTTCAAGTCAGGGCACCGCTGCGAATCTTTATTTAAATCCCACAACAGAAATTTCTCGATTGAACGAAAAGTCTCTTTCTGTTTGTGTTTATCTTCTCTTACACACCATGGAAGTAAAAAAAAAAAATTAAAATACAACGTACCTGTACTTCGTCTAAATCTGTCGGTATAATGCTACAACTACGAGTCCACACGATGAACATGCCATTACTCCCTTCCAAACACCTGACGTGGAACTTGATCGGATTATCCTTCGTCATCTCTCTTAAATCCTCTGAATTTCTCTGTCGAAATATATGTTCAGCAATTGCGTTTACAAGTTTAAATAAGGTAGGAGATCGCCACCGTTTCTCCATCACCGGTTGTAATTAATCCGCGATTCTTGTAACTTGACGCTCTTAATTATCTTTATTTTATACTTGTTTCATCTTTTTAAATCCTTCTAATATAAATATTTATATTTTTATATTATTCTAGATATTGTTCCCAATTATTTATTCGATCGAGCAATATCTTGTGTTTTGAGATCGTTGCCTACAGAAGTATGGAAGCCTGATGATAACAACAAAATCGAAACAGAAATATAAATATAAGAAATAAAATACATTTTTTTGAGTGTTATTGGGATATGACATGATGTTGGTACGTGATCAAATCTACTATAACGCCCTTCTGACGTTATAGGATTTGATCATGTGACCAACTTCATGTCATGTCACAATAACACTCAAAAAGTGTATCTTATTTCTTAAATATCTAGGGAAAATCTATAAAACAAAAAAAAATCTTCTCAAGAACCACAGGGCGACAATCGATCAAATTTACATTGCAGCTTCCTTGATACAGAGTAGATCAAAGTTTGTGGAATTATGGTCTCCGGGGTAGGATTGTGGTACAAAATTTTACTTGCCGACATATAGGAAAAATCTTTAAATATAGTCTTAAACTATTTATGTTAGGGCTTTCATATTCTGCATATGCATTCTCTACGAAAAGAACTTTCAAAGGATGCAATTGTGTGTGATCATGTGACCTTGACCTGGGAGTTTGACTTTTGATAAAACTCTGAAAAATTAAGACAAACTTTTTTCTAGGTTTGATAATCTTCTTTCAGTGTATTTTACATGGAAAAGAAGAAGTGAGTATTAATTCTAATTTGATCCATTATTACCCTGTAATATATGAAAACCGTTGTTACTTGTACATATAACTAGATTTGGAGTGTATAGTGGTTATTTATTAAGTACCATCTGTAATCAGTGATTCAATTACATCAAAATTAGTTTTTGCTTTACTAATTCTACGTATAGTATGCATTGATTTAAATGTTTCACATCTGGATTTCAGTTTGGAAGAGAATTAAGAAATGTCAATTCAAAGATGATAGCAATGAAGACCCTTTTGATCTTCCAGGTTTGGTATTTTGTGTTGGTTGCAATGCAGTCTACTATGCTAGACAACTCAATCTTCACCCAAATCATTTGTTTTTCAAGTTCATTAAATATAAACTCCTTTGTTCAAGCACTCCTTGATCTGACTTGTGGATATGATCAGATTCTGGTGTATACGAGGGCGAGTCAATAGGAAACCAGCGTAACTTATTTCCGGTTGAGATCCACCTCTTCTTTTTCGATTAATTGCCCTCTAGTGTGATGCACTTAGACCAACTGTTTTCAAGTGCCATCAGCCCAGAATTGAAAAAGTCAGGGCTCTTTCCATTGACCCACTCCTCAACTGCCGTCAAGACTTCTGAGTGAGATCGGAAATGACGTCTACGGATATCCTTTGTCAAGTTTAGGAATCGGAAGAAGTCGTTAGGAGCTAGGTCAGGCGAATAGGCAGGATGTGATACTCATACCCGTTTCGCTCTACGGCATCCATTGCGACTTTGCAAGTGGTGGACTGTTGCAGCTAAACACCTTTAAAGAGTTTATCTCGGCGTTTTGCACGGATGGCGGTTCTCAACTGGTCTAGCAAGTTCGCAAGTACACCCCAGTTATTGTACTTCTCTTGGGTAATCTCCGTAGGGATCAGGGTTAATAGGGTAGATCCTTAGTAAATCTTGCTTGTCGTAAGAGGCGACTAAATGGGGCGGTTCTTCGGATGAGACAGCAAACCGAGGCTCCGTGTCACAGCAGGTGTGGCACGTTAAAGATCCTTCCCTGCTCAAAGGCCCTGAGCGCCGAGCATAGGCCTACATTTTGCAGCCCTTCACCGGCAATGGTGACGTCTGCATATGAATGAAAGATTTTCGAGCAGGACGTTAAACAATATGTAATCGATCAATCTCTTGGGTAAAAAGACCAACATAACGCCTTTTGCATCCGAAAAAAAAATGTGGCCATCACCTTGCCAACAGGTGGTTCCGCTTGAACTTCTTTGGCCTCGGACACCCCGGCTCTACCCACTGACGACTCTGAACCTTATTGTCTGGCTCATAATAATGAACCCAAGTCTCATCTACAGTCACCAGACGCAAACGAAAATCATTCTTTGACCTAATACGCTTCAACAAGGCGCGGCATACTGACGCTCAGATTGCTTATCGCTAAGGGATTTGGGGACCCAACGGGCTGTTAGCCTCGCATACCTAAACGATCATGTAAGATTGTTGAAATGCTACCATGTGAAATGCTTAATGCCTTCGCTATTTCTTCAGCCTGAATTGCCCCCTGGGTATCCGGGTTGTTAGAATAGATCCTCAGTGCCCCTTGCTTGTCGTAAGACGCGACTAAATGGGGCGGTCCTTCGGATGAGACCGCAAAATCCGAGGTCCCATGTCACAGCAGGTGTGACACGAAAAGATCCCTCCCTGCTCAAAGGCCATAAGCGCCGAGCATAGGCCTAAATTTTGCAGCCCTTCACTGGCAATGGCGACGTCTCCATATGAGTGAAGAATTCTCGAGCGGGACGTTAAACAATATATAATCAATCAATCCACCTGAATTCGCCTATCAGAGTGTACAGGATCCCGAACTTTGTTACATATTTCTTCGTCGGTGGCATCCAGTGGGCGTCCAGACCTAGCTTCATCTTTTAAAGACGTTCTACCGCATTTGAATTCCCTACCTAGAATTTCATCTGAGCATAAAATGGTGCAGAAGACCCATAAACATCGGTTAACTTGCCGTGTATTTCCTTGCCTGTTTTACCTTTTAAATATAAGTAGCGAATTACAGCACGGTACTCAACGTTAAATGAAAAGCATGCCTTTGTAACATTACCGATGTTTGACATTCAATATCTTATCAAAGAATGACTAGATGCGCATGCAATTTTATACTCAGGTATAAAACATGTATTGAAACAAGGCATGAAAATCGTGACCGTCTTGGTCAATCGGAAATGGGGTAAGCTGGATACTAATTGACTTGCCCTCGTATCTACAGCACAAATTAGTAAAATTGAAAATGTCTAAACTTTACTGTGAAATTGTAATAGTGAATAGAAGAGGAGTGAAATTCCGTAAAGATGTCGATGATGGCTTTCCATACAGAAAGGGTGAGAGCATCTATAACTACAAATTGAAAGACAGCGTTGGTTGTATAACAGTGAAGTTACCCACTGGTGGAAAGGGATTCGGAACAGGGTTTAGCGTAGGAGAGCGACACGTTTTGACCGCTTATCATGTTGTTCAAGAAGTTTTTGGTAATTCATGTTGTTTCCTTCATAAGTATTTATTAGATAAAATCTAATCTTTTTGCTGTCTCTGTTAAGTGCGTTAGGCCGGACGAATACTTATGATATGTTTAACAGCTGTTATTACATTCTTTTAGTTAAGGACACATCGCATGTTTCCATAGTATACAAACGTATGCGCTTTTTGTCTTCCTTATGCATATAGTAATTAATTCTAATAGTTAGTTCGCCGAAGTATTGCGATAATTAGTCACAATACGGATTTAAATCTAAGCCCCGGTTTCAAAAAAAGTCTCATTAATTAGTTAGGTAGTCACGTGGTTCATTTGCGTCCTTTATCACCTGATCGTAAACATAGTATTAGATATTCTTAAAAGGTAAGTTTTTATTCACCATGGACATTTATTTCGATGTTGACAAATTTCCCTGAGTCTTAACCTTTAAACCTTATATGTATTCGTCACAAGTGCATACAAATATAGCGATGTAAATACCCAAATGTAGTGAGAAAAGCGAGTATGAAATCGGCAATTGTGAGTAAATAATGTTTCCATGGGTCGCTGTCTAAACAATATTTGGTAGGGTTATTCCTTTAAAAATGTCTATCTTTGGCATCGTTTGTATAATGAACTGTGCAATTATTATCTATTTTGGGATTAGAAAAAGTATATGATACATATCGTTGACAACTAATCCTACTGTACATCACAGATGCATTAAAAAATATTAATAAAGAAATGAAAAAAAAAATCAAATTTAAAATATTGATTGATGTTTTCCGCCACACTCAACAATTTTTCAGTAATATGGTGGCGTGCAGTTTTTATTGGTGGAGAAGAGAACCCAGATAAAATGTACCTGGGAAGCGACCACCGACCTTCCGAAAGTAAACTGATAAACTTTCTCACACATATCGGCGCTAGCGGTATTCGAACCCGCGCCGACAAGAGGTGAGAGGTCTTGTGATTTTGGACGCAATGCCGTAACCATTCGGGAAATTTTATGGTTGTTATGATAATGTAATTAGCGTAATTATACAAACTGACATCAGGTCGAATGCTATCTAACGTGTTTCATAGCGATTATTAGAATGTTCCATACATACATGAAGAAATAATAGTCATGCTCATGGTGGGTGTTATCGGTCAACAAGGGATGCTTACCTCTCATAACCACTTTATCCCACCTTTGGTATTTCTAGGGTCGTATCTGCCTTACTTTCCATTCCTTACTATGAATTATTTATGGGATTGATCACTGTTCGTTATCTTCACTTTTTAAATCTAAATAGAGTAAATATTTTGATAAACATTGAAACCTTTGATGACCAAGTGAAGATATTTTGAATTACTACAGAAAATTCCATATAGATTTCATAATAAGCCAATATGTATAACATCAATTAGATCTATTTAAGTAAAGATGTTCAAGCATTGATTTACTATAAGGAAATATCTACAGCATTAAAATAGAACTTTGTTAATCATTCGATACGCACGAGTTTGTTCTGCGTGTAACCAGTTTTTAAATCGAGGCAGGCAACTGACAAACAGGTTGACGTTACTGGGGTTTGTACATTCTCGTTTAAAGGCAGCATTTCGCAAATTCTATGGTCCTTATGACGATCTTGTTTGGCAATACTACATGTCATGGAGTCAAATGCTGTCTGACGTGTTCATACTAATTGTTTGGTCGTTCTTTTTGGCCTGATTCTTAAAACTAAAAATCACTACGTTTACCTGATCAAGATATAGGGCTCACGGCGGATGTGGCCGGTCGACAGGTGATGCTTATTCTTCCTAGATACCGATCCCACCTCAGGTACAGTATACTCAGGAGTTCGCGTCTGCGCGCGCAATTCTTAATTTTTTATTCCTCATATGAATTTTGAGATTGATCGCCGTTCGTTATCTTTACCTATTCTCATACTATATTTATCAAGATTCATACGAGGAAATAGCTATTATTACAATTAGTAAAGATACCTAAGGCATAAACATTGGAAATATACATATTAGGTCCGGTCTAAGATTGATTGATTGATTATGTGTTGTTTAACGTTCCTCTCGAGAATCTTACACTCATATGGAGACGTCACCATTGACGGTGAAGGGCTGCAAAATTTAGGCTTAAGCCCGGCGCTTATGGCCTTTGAGCAGGGAGGGATCTTTAACGTGGCACACCTGTTGCGACAAAAGACCTGGGTTTATGCGGTCTCATCTGCAGGACCACCCTATTTAGTCGCCTCTTACGACAAGCAAGGGGTACTACGGATCAATTCTAACAACCCGGATCCCCACGGGGCCCGGTCTAAGATACACAAACTGCTACGGTATGTCACTAAAAAAATGTGTAAACCGGCTTTACGATTTGCATTCCAAGTACAGGTTGGGTTATTATATTTTGCCCATTTTGTTTACATTTTGCGTTTTCTCATTGCATTTCGCGTTCTTTCGTAAGATTTTCCATGTTATAATTGGCAGTACAAAATTTTATTCTACAATGTGCCTGTAACAAAACTGATTATAAGGCTAACTATAGTTAATTTAACTGTTTCTTATAGTTCACAAAGGTATTGTAAAAGGTTTTTACTACAGTAACTTAGGTATTCAAACTCGTCTTATATCCACATACTAATAACCAAAATTGTTTGATCGTTCTACTTAAAATCTATTATTATTTTTTAAACTTAATTTATTTTGCGACGATTAACAAACAAATCCTACAATTTATATTGATGCTTGTCGTCTTCGCGGATATTATCGTGAAGGAGGTCATTGATGTGGGAGGACACCAGGGTAAGCGGAGAAAATCCACGCGAGTGACCCTCTAGTATACCTTCTAGCATAAAATCTGTTAATGATTTCGGCGCAATATCTTATAGAGGTCACTATAGTAAACCATAGCTACTGTGCTGAATTTCTTTAAAAAATATATAGAGATTTAATGAGATGTGCCAAATTTCCCTAATCGTGTTTGTAGGGTAATATTAATTAATTGTTTGGTGTTTATAGCCATTTGAACAATTTCTCAGCTATCTTGCGGCTATCTCTATTTAAATCGAAGCACGTTATAAAAGTATTAATATATTTAAAGTAAAACGCTATTTGTTTACATGTTAAAATATAGTACTAAAATGTCACTATCACTGTGTATAGAAACCATTTGCACATATAATTTCGTACAATCTATTAATTTCAATTTTTTTTTTTATAAAAACCGGTTTCATGTAAAAATCCTAAAATTTTATTTACACTAATATTTGTTAAACGTTCTTACATAGATAGTATATTAATATAATTATTTCTTATTAGTGCTGTATCTCCACATTCTATTAAAATATGTTTGACTGTTAAATGACATTTTCAGAAAACACACTCGGGTGGATCTTCTCTTTGTAGGAGAAAGGAGTGTGTTATCTGCGATTGTCCTATTCTACACCTAGTAATTATTACTTCGTCTCGACGTTTAAGATTGCATTTCGCGTTTTACCAATTACAGGGCTGATGTCATGTAATTTGTTATTTACATTCTCATTCCAATCAATTTGCCACAACTGTTTGATATATTCTCGAATTAAAGATTTAAGGTCTGTGTAAAGAATTCTATAATTGGTAATTGCAATGCTTGTTTTGCAGCATTATCAACCTTAGTATTTCCATGTATACCAATATGACTTGGTATCCAACAAAACATTATGTTATACCCTCGACGTTTCAGGGATATATATTCTTTTATAATGTTATAAATATAAGGATGATCAATCTTAAAAATTTTAATTGCTTGAGGACAAGAGAGTGATGTTGGGTAATATGTAAAATTAAGGAATTATACGAAAGCACTTTGTTTTGATGTAGATTTCAGTTGCTTTACCTTTCTACATAATATACAAGTAGTGACCCAGGGATTGAATGTTTTATTTAATGGTTTTTGTTAAGGAAGTTATAAATGAGACGAAAATGTTTGATACATGTAGGAAAACATATACATGTAGGTTGTCCTGTTAATTTGACGCAGATGTGCAATATTTGAGGCTGTTTTCAACGAATGTACATATTCTGTATTTATAGTATATTCTATTTTTCAAGGTGATTAATATGGTATGCTTTGTTTGGTAACTATTCAGAAACCCTTTGGAAGACTGTAATTAGCAGACTCGAGAATGGAAGTAATAATGAATATACAAAGGACATTTTAGAATTTGGAAGAAGCAAATCGACACCAAATGATGGAAAATGGAATCTTACAGATTTATTATCACGTTTAGACTCCAAAACACGAGGTATGTTATTGTTACCTGCATGTCAGAGAAATGTAATTTCCATTGCCACAACATTTCTGTTTTCTTTTCCGCGATGCTTTCAAGTAATAAATATAACACATTTTGAAAAAAAAAGTATTTCATTTATTCCTTTAAGAATACTACGGACGCATAGGTACGAACATTCACCGTGACATGAAAATGTTCGATGCTATAATGTGTTTCTAATTAAATATGCTGGATCCATTTTCCTTTTGAATATGAAAATAAAATAAAAGTGCTAATTTCAATATCCGTAAACTCAGATTTAAATATCATTATCTATATTTTGATATTTCGTTTTATAGAAAATTTCAAATCCATTGGAAAAAGGACGGTAACAGATGCATGTACGATCACGTTTGGGTATACTAACATTGATGATAAAAATGGAACACACTTCACATTCAGTTATGATGCGCCATTCATTTCGACAGAGCATGATATTGCAATTCTGGAACTCTTGAGAGAACCTAATATTTTTATGCCAAAGCCACTTTCGCGGCCAATCTCTACATGCCTGTCGATCACCTGTTTGTACGTGGGCACCCTGCTGGTAGGGGGCTGATAATTGATCCACAATGTAAGGTTTTTAGTGTCGAAAGTGATCTTAACAGTACTATTAGAAAGGGAATCAAACTATTTACTTCCCGTGGTGAAAAACGATCAGAAGTTGAGGAAGAGTATTGCGAATGCAAAATTTCACAAAATCATATCTTTTTTCATTGTTCCAAAAGCACTGCACATGCTGCTTCGGGGTCGCCCTTGATTCACATTACAGAAGGAAAACCGGAGGTGATCGATATTCTTCTTAAAGGTTATCCGAAGGTGTACTACAATAAATTTTGCCAAAACAAGAAGGTGAATAAACACCCAGACATATTGATAGAGTCGGGGTGTCTATGGAGATTGTGAAGAATTTATTACGTGAACACCAGTTAGAGGAACTTGCTGGAGTATTATTTAAATGAAAATATCAAAATGACCTCAATTGACATCATCCAGACCAATTGTAATTAACGAACGTCGCTGATGGATGTGTTGGAAAGGATCTTTACCATATCAAAATGATGCGGTGTTTTTACTTTTTGTCTTGTGAAAAACATGTCTGAAATGCAAACATTTCGCATATGACTAAATTAAATCTTGATGTTATATATACATGTACCTGGGATGATAAAAAATAGAAAAACTTACGTTTTCCCACATATGATCAGATACATGTGTGTTACTAACTTTCATCATAATTCCTTTGCTTGCTGTAACTTCTTTGCGACTTCATATGATGGAAATCTACCTCACAGAACGTATTTTGTACAGAGCCAACTCGTATGTTTCTAAACAAGTTTGTCGTTTTATATGTTACACCATTCCTTGTCATTGTTTTCGCAGATCTCGTGATATGTCAAAATCACATATCGCTGAAATACAGATATAAACTACCTTTTGCTTTTAATTATGATTGGAAATTATGTCAACATGGTCTTTGCCAAAGATTCCAAAGATATACTTTTCCATATTTACAAGATATACATATCTTTTATATTTTTCTACTTCATTCTTTTTTTTTTCATTTGTATTTAAACTCATTAATAGGGTTATCTATTTTTTTTTTATTTTCTGTTTCATTCAAAATGTACATCGAAAATACCTGACACAGGTACTTAAACTTTGAAAGTTGAGCTTTGGAATGCTATGCTGTGAATAACGTATGGCTGTCGATAATCTTTTACGATACAGTGGTGTGCACACACACACACACACACCTTTATCAAATTCTCATGTCAATATTAATTCAAATACCACTTGCAGCTGATGACCTATACTTAGAGCTCACGGCCGAAGCAGTGAAGGTTCTTTAACGTGTTAACACTTGCCGCGACACAGAACCTCCGTTTTGTGAAGGTCAAAAGACGAAAGACCCGTGATTCTCACTTCTAAATGCCGAGCGTTTGGCCAAGGAGCAATCACGACCCATGTGTATGTCTTAGGTTTGACCGCATGGCACGCGCGGGGCTGGAATGTACAACCTCCCGGTTTCGAAACTAACGCTGTACCACAAAAGTATATATAAAGCACTATAATGACCAAACGACACGAACAATGAATGAGAATTATCAAATTTTCTGGACAACCTGTCCTTCCTTAGGACACTTACATGTGGTAACTCGATAAATGAACAAAACAATATAGTTTCTACGCTAAACTAACTAAAGGTAGAGCCTACAATATACTACAAGATTGTTTGTGGGATAGTACATCGAACTGATTTTAAAACGCGGTCGAATTTACTACATACGATTTCCAAATACCTCGATCTAATTAAGGAGGTAAATAATTTACGAAGAATCTCTTAGGGATAAGGGTAAAAACAGATCGTCAGTACCCCTTGGTTGTCGGACATGGCGACTAAACAAGGCGGTCCTATGATTGAAACCGTAAAAACCGATGTCTTATACCTGCTCAAAGGCCGTAAGCGCCAAGAACAGAGCAAACCGAACGAACTCACACGGTAACGCTTAGAACACAGCTGAAATATCACTTTGAAAGGTTATCCAACATTCATTCTGGTGAAGTCACTAAGCTTATTCACACCATCAAGACAAAGTGACTTTAGTCAATGCATCTAAAACGCAGAACTTCTCTTTGATTTTTCTCTCTGCATTATACGACCTAGAGTCGTTTGTTTCTTTTACGTCCCGTCGAGAATTTTTCACTCATATTGAGACGTCACTAGCTGTAGGTGAAGTACCACAAATTTAGACCAATGCTTAGCGCTCAGAGCCGTAGTAGTGAGCGTTCTTTAACGTGCCAACGCCTACCGTGACACTGGACCTCCGTTTGTAAGGTCATATCCGAAAGACCCGTGATTCTCACTTCAAAACGACGAAGCCGCCCGCGTGGCGCAGTGGTTAGAGCGTCGGGCTCAAAGATCTGATGATCCTTGAGTCGGGGGTTCGAATCCCACTGTGGGACGTGGGTGCCGGTCTTTCGGATGAGACCGTATAAACCGAGGTCCCGTGTCGCAGTAGGTGTGGCACGATAAAGATCCCTCCCTGCTCAAAGCTCCTGAGTGCCGAGCATAGGCCTAAATTTGCAGCCCCGTCACCGGTAATGGTGACAGCCGCCGGATAGCTGAAAAATTGCTCAGGCGGCTATAAACAAACAAACAAAATCAAAACGACGAGCGTTTGGCGAAGGAGCAATCACTACCTATTTTTCGTCTTAGGTTTGACGCGACCATGGCACGAGCGGGGCTCGAACTCACGACCTCCCGGTTACGAAGCGAACGCTCTAACCACTGAGCTACCGCGATCGGTTTACCTAGAGTCATAATCAACCCAAACTACCATATCCCTCCATATATGGCTATCAAGATTGAATTGTTCCTCAACTGGTTCCCTGATTTGTACATGGTTTTGATTGTAGATGGGTGGTTAGTGATATGTCTGCTCAAGTCTCATGTTTCCCCAACATAAGTAGCGTATGTGAAAGTGCCATCACTTTTCATTCTACTGTAGGGCGTTTGATAAAATCATTTACTACTAATGATAAACGTTTTTACTGTTAGTTATGATGCGACGTCGGAATTGATTTGTTTGTTTGTTTTTTATTTATAGTCGCCTGAGCAATTTTTCAGCTATCCGGCGACTGTCACTATTACCGGTGACGGGGCTGCAAATTTAGACCTATGCTTAGCACTAATGGCTTTTAGCAGTGAGGGTTCTTTTACGTGCCACACCTGCTGCGACACGGGACCTCCGTTTATAAGGTCCCATCCGAAAGACCCGTGACTCTCACTTCGTAATGCCGAGCTCTTGGCGAAGGAGCAATCACTACCTATTTTAACGTCTTAGGTTTGACGCGGCCGGCCCGAGCGGGGCTCGAACTCACGACCTTCCGTTCACGAGGCGAGAGCTCTACCACTGAGCCACCGTGATCGGTCGTCGGAATTGATAAGTGAACCTAAACATTGCAAATTGATTGTTCTTATCACTGGACTACAGCGACCAATTTACATGTATAACCTTTAATAGTTTCCATTATCCTTAACCCACAGAGAAAAATTAAATTAAAATTGAATCTATTGCCATGAGAGTTTCATCCTCCCGTCGTGGCCTCATTCTGAACACATGGACCTTACTTCATCTAAATTTGAATATAGACTATAAGTGGCGGTTTCTATTAACCTGTATGCATCGACTTCTGCCTAGATAAAATTAATGTAAATCCAGACGTTCAAAACTTTTAAGTCCACATAATGGTCATAATTTTCTACTTGAATAAGGGCATGACCTTTTATCTGAACAAAACTTAAATGCCATAATCTTTGTGTTATGTGTTTCTTCAAGAAAATCCAATATCACATGTACATTATTTCCATTTTGACAAAGTTTGGATCTTCATCACATTACACAACGTTTACCTGAAAATCCCAGTGATTTTGGAAAAAATGTAACGGCTATTTTTTATTATTATTCTCAATTATCTGCTTTTTGAAGAGGTTGTTAGTAATTTCCTGTAACTCAAGACAGTTCTGAGGTTAGTTTGGTTGAAATTAGCCCTGTATTTTCTGACAAGTTAATTTTTTGTGAAAGGTTACTGACGACGATGAACAAGTTTTGATTTAGCAAAAAACTTGAGAGAAATTTGGATATTTTTACTTACGAAGTATTGTGACAATATTTTTTTTTACAGAAATCTGCATCATTAATATCATAATCATGACTCATACTGAATGCCCCAAATGATAAAAAGAACCGAAGAAGTTGTAATAATAAAAAGAAAGAATACAATAAACAAAATATTGTCCAGACAACATGCAAATTCTCTCCAAGTAACTTCTTCGTGATTTTCATGGATTTGGAAATTTGGTACAATTTCCACTGCTTTCCGCGGATTTCCCTTTACGTAAAATCTACCTGTATCCGTCATGCGCATGCTAACTTCCTTTATGTCACGGTCTACGCTACTGCGATCACGGCAGCAACAGGAGTGTCTGGAGCAGCACGAACATTTTCTGAGGCAGCGCACAAATGTCCTGGTTTTTGATGACATCTTGTCTTCTTTAGTGGATATCTTGGACCCCAAAATAACCATAAAAATGGACAGCGTTGATACGGTAAGAATGCTTGCCAAATATACAGCTGAAATGGCATAACATGTACAGTATATATATATATATATATATATATATATAGAGAGAGAGAGAGAGAGAGAGAGAGAGAGAGAGAGTAAAACTCGAATAAAGCAAATAGGAGTATAGCGAATTTACGGGTAGGTTTTGTGAAACTGGTTTCGCTGACAAAATTCTTTATATATTCTATATAGAAATCTGCGTCTATAACGAACACGGGTATAGAAAAACTCAACTTTTAAAACGAAGTTTTTTCTTTCATTTCAAACTAATTTAAAAATAATTTTCCTTTGTCCTAGAATCTACTTATTACATAATTTCTGTGTATATTTTTTCAAAACAAGTTATCGTGTTTTGTTGACGCAAAACAATACTTACACATACGTTTAGCGAATGTATTGTCGTATTATCTACTAATTATTCGTGTTGACAAAATATTCAAGAGACATAGACTGTTTGTATGCCTTTAGCATATTTTGTTGACAATTTTTTCAACCTATATTCGCATCATTGTAGCTTCATTTAAATAATCCACTAAAATAAATTTTCATATATGAATAAATGTGCATAATTATTCTCAAAAACATAGGTTTTATTTTTTCTTAGTTACAAAACAATGTACGTATATTGAATGCTGCCTTCTTACATAACTGATATACACGTACATATGTAGAATTAATCAGTATTATAAAGAATTCCTTATATTTGAATTATAAATTGGCTATACATGTATAGCGAATTATGCCTATAGCGAATTTGTCAGCATTTCATAAAGTAAATATATCCAATAATAATAATAATAATATACTCGAATAACATTGCAATATAAGCGCTGTCGGCTTTAATGCCTCTTCAGACAGTCATAACAGGAAATGGAATTACAACTGTCTGGAGAGGTATTAAAGCCGAAAGCGCTAGCCGTGAAATGTTATTTGAGTTGTGTTTCATGAGTCTTTATTTTATACTTCAAATGTTTAAACAAATGGGTAGGAATACATAAATTAAAGAAAAATAATCAGTAATTATTGAAATGTTTGTGAAATTTAATACACATTCATTAACATATATTCCACTTTAACAATACTATTTACATAGTAACCGAATGATACACCAAAGTGTACTCATTTATAACAAACAATACGTATGTGGTATCACCTTCACATTAGACCGGGGGGGGGGGGGGGGGGGGGGGGGGGGGTCCGTGGCCGAGTGGTTTGAGCACTGCGCTCAAAATCTCTAGGCCTCTCACCTCTAGTCGGTGCGGGTTCAATTCTCGCTCGAGCCGATATACATGTATATAAGAAAGTTTGCCAGTTTACTTTCGGAAGGTCGGTGGTCTCTTCCCGGGTACATTGTATCTGGGTTCTCATCCACCAATAAAAACTGGACGCCACCAGGTAACTGAAAAATTGTTGAGTGTGGCGGAAAACAATAATCAATCAATCACATTAGACCTAGATAAAGTAAAAGTATCGGACTGAAAAGTGCATGAGTGTCCCGTGGGGATCCAGTTAGAAGAGGTCCTCAGTACCCCTTGCTTGTTGTAAAGGGACTAAATGGAACAGCCTTCGGATGAGACCGCAAAAACCAAGGTCCCGTGTCACGTTAGATACCCCTCCCTGCTGCGAGCGCGGAGCATAGGCCTAAATTTTGCAGCCCTTCACTGGGAATGGTGACGTCTCCATATGAGTGAAAAATTCTCGATTTGAACGTTAAGCAATTTACAACCAACCAAATCCGAGTGGAGGTAAACAAAGTTTATCGAAGTGTAAACAGTTGAGCAGCTACCTTATTAACCATTCAGAAGGCTTGGTTATTGAATATAAGAGATTGGAATTAAGATATAAAATACACGATATTGTAGATATACTTACATAAATAGCACAGAGACACAGAGGTGCTGGGGATGTTTTCGGCAATGATGGTTACATATACAGCATATGATAAAAGGACCGTCAACGAATAGCCAATTTTGTCGCTGGTCTCTCCAAGTTTGAATACAAATGGAATAAGCATGCCTATCAAAAACACTGGGTAGACAGTGTTAAGAATGTGGAACAAGAGGCGTCTTCTTAACTCAAGTCGGAATTGTATACTGGCAAACTTGTACCCGTCCCTTGATTTGGTTTGCTCCCCTGACGGTGATTTTCCAACGGAAACAATTTCCCATTCTCCATTGCTTACGTATTCGGAAAGATCCACAGCGGGGTTATCGAAGCGAAGATCGATTTCTCCCTGAGTGTACCCGGAAGTTGTAATTTTGATGTAACATGTCTGTTTATCCAATGGATAGTATTTGACGTCACACTCACAGGAAACCTGGTACACTCCTGATGGAGTTCGGCTTACCTGTCCATCAGGTGTAATTCTCATTGGCATGTTCTCATCCGTAATAACAGCCAAATCTTCTACACTGTGAATTGAAGACAGATGATTATTACAGACAGCTAGTGGTATAGATCATATGAGGATTTAAATATCATAACGTATTGCTGTTTATCTATGATATTAGTCGATTTACATGTATGTAGATATTCCACATGGACTTGAAACGAAACAGCTGTTATATACGGGCATTACGATGCAGTCGGATACCAGACAATAGAAACAAAAGTTTGTAGAAGATTGACTACACTACTATCATCATAACAGATTACTGTTCTTTAAAAAACGAACTACATTGTTTGGATCATAGGCATGTGTTTGTAACAAATTTATTATTCTAGGTTGAAATAAAAATGTGTTTTAAACATTTAGAACATTTTTTTTAAATCTTGACACATGCGAATATTTGGCTAGTTGCCTTCGGCTCGTCACAATTTTTCTGAAGAAAATTGATCGCTTATTTTTAATTTCGATATGGGATCACAAAAGAGCTAGTTTAATACCAAACGATTAGAGATCATACAACACCGCTACCTAATTATTTTTCTGATCTGGGATCTACAAACGTATTCAATATAATTTTTTGTCTCTAATACGTATTATATATGGTAAAAATTGTTTTCAGCAGTAATTGTACGAAAAAATATAATCACTGATAACGTGATCGTTACTAGTACGCAACAGAAACAAAAGTAACCTTTCTGGATAATCTTTACAAAGCATGAGTAAAAACAATCTAATACGTCAATTCCAGATCAGGAAAGAAAAATCAATTGGGGTAGGGGTGGGGGGTTGCATGATTCATGACCCAAGAGCTTGTGGTTTAACATGGATTTATTTTACCAAACTGTACGCTTATGTATAGTTAAATCCACTCTAGTATATAGTGCAGATACTCTTCAAGTAATCAGAAATTTTTTCACACCCTTCGAATATATCAAGTGCACACAACTTCGATTTAATATGGCTCACCATTGTATTACCGGTGGCGGTAGCTCAATGGTTATTTTAACCTGGAAGTTGTAAGTTCGAGCCCCGCTCGCTCTATGACTGCGTCAAATCTTAAACGTAAACATAGGCAGTATCAAATTGTGCCTTGTATTTAAAAAGGAGATTCGCGAGTTTTCGGATATGACCAAGAGTGGATCTAGACGGGGTGGGGATGGGGGGGGGGGGTCTGGAAAAGCTTATATTGATTTAAAAGATGTAAGGTACGATGTGTATTTTCAATTTTATTTCATAAATCCTTTACAGGTCAAATTTGGTTGTTTTAAAGGCAGACGTTATGTTTTTGTTAGTCATAGTTATTATAAAAACTATAAAAATATCACTTTTGGTCAAAATTTTTACTAATATAACTACTTTCCCCACATTTCCTTTCCATGGACATTCTCCAAAAACAGGTATTCTGAGTGTATTACAGGCAATGCAAAGTCCCCTACCGGTAGGATAATTCAGTCAAAAGTTGGTCAACGTAACGGAATTCAAACGTGTCCTGTAAATATCCAAAGTAAAGTCGCATGTCAAATTTCAATTGAATATCTTCATTCATTGCGGAAAAAATTCGGAATGAGAGACGGACTAACAGACAGACAATCCGATGGTAAACTAATGGTCCCCTTCAGCAAAACCGGTAGAGGACTAAAATAATGATAGAACCAAGTACAAATGCAAAAGATGCCATTTTGGAAAGATTGATTGATTGTTGCTTTCCGCCACACTCAACAATTTTTCAGTTATCTGGTGGCGGGTAGTTTTATTTTGGTGGAGAAGAGAATCCAGATACAATGTACCCGGGAAGAGACCACAGACCTTCCGAATGTAAACTGGCAAACTTTCTCACAGATATCGGCGCGAACGAGAATCGAACCCGCGTCGACTAGAGGTGAAACGCCTTGTAATTTTGAGCGCGATGCTCTAACCACTCGGCCACGAATCATATTAAAGTGGCCAATTAACTTCATTTTCTGTACATACGTAATACATTTACATGTATTAACAATCTAATTAAAATTAGATCCTTCTATCCACTTACGTATATGGATATACAAGGTATAGTCAGATACGTGAGCGGATTAAAGGATCTAATTTTAATTAGATTAATTGTATTATTATACATTGATTATTACATGCAACTTCCATCATATACAGTATTTTTAGTGAAATAACTAATACAAAACACATAATAATGTCGGTTTATTTGGTACATCACAATTAAATTTTATGGATTTTATGAAATATATGATCAATTAAATTCAAACCGGTCGCGATAGCTCAGTGGTTAAAGCGTTCGCTTTGTAACCCGTGTCACAGCAGGTGTGGCACGTTAAAGATCCCTCCCTGCTCAAAGGCCATAAGCGCCGAGCATAGGCCTAAATTTGCAGCCCTTCACCGGCAATGGTGACGTCTCCATATGAGTGAAAGATTCTCCAGTGGGACGTTAAACAATATATAATCAATCAATCGTAACCGGGAGGTCGTGAGTTCGAGCCCCGCTCGTGCCATGGCCGCGTCAAACCAAAGATGAAAATAGGTAGTGATTGCTCCTTCGCCAAACGCTCGGCATTTAAAAGTGAAAATCACGGGTCTTTCGGATATGACATTAAAAACGGAGGTCCCGTGTCACGGTAGGCGTTGGCACGTTAAAGAACCCTCACTGCTACGGTCCTGAGCACTAAGCATAGGTCTAAATTTGTGGTACTTCACCTACAGCTAGTTTCCATATGAGTGGGAGATTCTCGATAAACAATATGTTACTATTCAACCAATGATTTGCCAATGTTTTATATGTTTAAGAGTTCTAATCAAAATAATGCCAAATGTATCAACCCACTTTGCATTTTTAAAGTCAGTGTATTTGTTATTTATAAATAGTAAAATTATGTTCCTCACGAGTTCTCCACATATATTGCTGGTGTCCATGTGTTCTCCTCTGTGTTGAAGATGAAACTAACTTGTGAGTAATCAGAGTTATCTTTCCATGCAAGACGACTGTCCATCCATTTCTAAAAAAAATAATTTTCGCGAAAATGGAGTAGAGTAATTACCACAGTCCGGGATGTGACAATATTTCACATCTATTTCACGTTCATTGGAATGGTTTTTAATATCGATTTCCTTTATGAAAGCTGAAGTAAATGAAAATGTTTTGAAAGGTAAAACAAATTTGAAAACAAAATTGGAATTGACATACACAGTATCATAGTCATGCATCAATAGTACAGTATAAATCTATTCTGTACAAGTGACTTACCATGGACAGCATCCCTGATACAGAGAGAGTTTGGTCAACGATGTTCTATGTAGACAAAATATATAATAGAAATTAGTTGTCTTTGTAGAGAAAGAAAACATGTTAAAGAGGAAATGGAATTTAATCTGTATTCATATCTAAATAAAGGTTTAATTTAATTTTCGTACATCAATCAATCGTGCATTTTGCAAAATAGTATATATAGTTTATATGGATAAACAGAGGGGCATAATTTTGAAATAGATATAGAATTGCTTTTTGTATAATTATACATAATATATTCATGCTCTTGCGAAGAGAATATATTGCATATCGAAGTCCGATGGGCCAATATAATTGCAGATTTTTCAAACGTTATGTCCTCATCTGCTATTATACGAAAAACACAGCATATATCATGTACAAACTAGTACCTCATATGCACAATGCAAGAATTCCGCGCATAAGGAATAGAGTAAAATAAAACAGCTTTCCAAATCACCAATACAGAAGTATGCTGGTGAATACTATTGTATGCCCGACCGCAGTGACCTTGTGGTGAGAGTATTCGCTTCGCGACTGGTAGGTCCCGGTATCCATTATCAATCACATGCCAAAACTTTGGCACATAGGTAGTACGTGTTCCTTCACCATATGACCTTAAAAATAAGGTCCCGTGTCACTGGACACGAGAAACAACCCTCACTGTTACGGTTTTGTGGGTGATGCATTGATCAAAATCTGCATGTATAGATCAAAATTTGTGGCACTTTCTCACCAAAGGCTGGAGACTGGTGATGTCTCTATATGAGTGAATATAAAACAACTATAATTAATACAAGAAAAAAACCCCACCAACAACTAAAAACGTACACCCCTATGGTAGTGCAAGACCATAATATGTCAAAGCACAATTTATCTATAAATGTCCGTTATCGATAATAACGATTTCTATTCTTTCCTTCCAGCACAATTTGTTTCATTGTCAAGAACAAAGTATCGCATCAATCCATAATTTAATATGTTTTATGGCGTGAACTTTAAGACGAGCGAAGACCATAACATTTTACATATTTTTAAATCCGCCTATTCATTTAACGCGCGAAATATAACTTAATAGTAAATAACAGAACCCACACTACAAAGCCCAGTAAATATAATCAATTCTCAGCATCAACAGAAATGATCAGTACCAACAGTAAAAACATCAGTAATTATCAGAACTTAAATGCACCAACAGCACGATAACAGAAATTATCCGCAAAAATGACAGTCAGTACATTTTCCGTCCAGTAGTGTAGAGAATGTGTGTAGAGATTAGCTAAAGGTGGATGTGGAAGAAACATGTAGGAGGCTCACACACCCGTTCAACATTGTATGGCAAAAATGAAAGAGTCTCAGAAAAGTGGAAGAAAGAGCTAACTGTAAAGATCTCGAAGAAAGGAGACATGAGAAACTGTAACAACAGGAGGAGTGGCACTTCTATCAGTGATGAGTAAAGTGTTGATTGATTGATTGTTTTACGTCCCGTCGAGAATTTTTCACTCATATTGAGACGTCACCAGCTGAAGGTGAAATGCCACAAATTTAGACCTATGCATTAGCGTGCCAATGCCTACCGTGACACGGGACCTCCTTTTTTAAGGTCATATCCGAAAGTCCCTGTGAAGATCCAGGTTGTTAGAATAGATCCTCAGCACCCCTAGCTTTTCGTAAGAGGCGACTAAATGGGGCGGTCCTTCGGATGAGACCGCAAAAACCGAGACCCCGTGTCACTGCAGGTGTGGCACGTTAAAGATCCCTCTCTGCTCAAAGGCCGTAACCGCCGAGCGTAGTCATAAATTTTGCAGCCTTTCACCGCCAATGGTGACGTCTCCATATGAGTGAAAAATTCTCGAGCGGGACGTAAAACAATATATAATCAATAATCATATCCAAAAGACCCGTGATTCTCACTTCTAAGTGTCGAGCGTTTGGCGAAGGAGCAATCACTACCTATTTTCATCTTAGGTTTGACGCGGCCATGGCACGAGCGGGGCTCGAACTCACGACCTCTCGGTTATGAAGCGAACGCTCTAACCACTGAGCTACCGCGACCGGTTTAGATAGATTGATCTGACACGACCGAAGCTGGAACTAAGTCAAGCTTAATATGGTAGCAAGGTGTTTGGGGAGAGTGTCGTGGTCTCATGTGGCACTTGGTAGTAATATAAATGCTAAACATTTTTTTTTTTGTATTGCGTAACGTCCCGCTCGAGACTCTTTTACTCATAAGGAAACGTCACCATTGCAAGTGAGGGCTGCAAAATTCAAGCCTTTGAGCAGGGAGGGATCTTTTATGTGCCACACCTGCTGTGACACGATACCTAGGTTTTTAAGGTGTCATCCGAAAGACAAGCAAGGGAGTACTGAGGATCTATTCTAGCCCGGACCCCCGCGGGACTGAATTGTATGGACCTTAATTATCGCTAAATTGTCGAGGTGTTTTAAGTATCAGTAAATCCTGCACGACAAAACGAAATCGAACTACAATAGAAAAAAAAATCACTTCTACATATTATCAAAAAACAGTTGATTTGTCTAAATCTACGAAAATTTGACCCCATGAAATTACATGCAAGTGATTGTACCAGATTTAAAAAAAATTAAATCGGTGGAGGGATAAAAAAAACAACCTAGCATCGGTTAATCACAAATGGATCTGATCATGTAAGGATAATGTTTTCATAATACTTTACAGGCTTAATGAACCTACATTCATAAAACTTTAATACATACCAGTTCGTTAATGGTGAACAACATGAAGCTGATATTGACGGTGACAGTTGCTGATGGTCTGACTAAAGTGGAGTAGTTGCTGTCGTAAAGCTCTCCCAGTAAGCTGACCTCCAACTCCGGAGTGTACTGACTCGAGACGTTGTGTATCGGCCACAGCAGAACTGTTCCAATTAATCAAGTTTTGTTTTGATTACATGCCGCCATATATCGCCTAGATTTTATCAAATTCAGCAGTGACTCTATTACATGTCTAAGTAACATCTGAATAGTAATCAAATGATTTCGTTCTTGTTATTTACTGTTTTTTCTCCTTTTTTTTTTTTTTTTTTTTTTTACATGATCCCAAATATAACATTTAAAATGAATGAAACTATATATATATATATATATATATATATAGATATATGATAAATTACACCGTTCAAAATTCAAGAACTTCACACTATTCTTACACCGTAATCAATAAACAGAGAGAAGATACTATACATTTTTCAATACATAAATCGAACAGAATGATACATTTTATGTAAACATATTATTTCATAAACACACCCATAGAAACTCCCAGCACGAACATCATTTTCCCCGCCGTCATTTCTGTTTATCTGGCAAGAATACAGCGTAGTAGGAATTTAAACAAAATCATTGTTATAAAGTACACCTGTCGATTCTACGATATATGACTATACAAAACTCAATGAAGGATTCATTAATACAAATCATACAGAGACCTTCATCACATGTAGAATATGATATTCAACATTGTAATGTAAAAATCATATGTAGAAATTATATGTAATTTTCAAACCAAAGAGACCATTGTTATTTTACATATGGTAACGTAGGAGAACGATATATGTATGAAACCATGATAATATACATGTAAATAGAAAAGAATTGCAGTTTACAGTTTTCAACGAAATACTATATATATATATATATATGATTGAGTGATTGATTGGGGTTTTACGCCGAGTTGGCAATATTTCAGCCATTTTGCGGCGGTTAAGCAACTCAAATATGGTTGGTTATGAAAGTTGAAGTTTCCCTGGCGGCCCTCAGTATGTCTACTCTTTTTCGATTGATTGATTGTTTATTGTTTTCCGACACACTCAACAATTTTTCAGTTATCCAGTTTTTATTTGATGGAGGAGAGAACCCAGATACAATGTATCCGGGAAGAGACCACGTGACCTTCCGAAAGTAAACTGGTAAACTTTCTCACATATATCGGCGCGAGCGAGATTCGAACCCGCACTGACTAGAGGTAAGAGGCCTTGTGATTTTGAGCGCGATGCTCTAACCACTCGGCAACGAAGTCCCCTATCTCTCTTTTTCGAAAATGTAGGAAGCGATCTTTTACGGGCCAAGGGGGTTGTAATCCTGGACACGGAGCACCCTTTAACGTCCCATCCGACGGACCTAAAAGTTAAAAATATGTAACTGGGAAAAATACATATCATTTTGTGTATATGAATAGGTTATATTATAAAGGATCAAATTTTTCTGTAAAAGTCGCATTCTTGGAAATATTTTATGATAAGATGCTAGTCAATATTTGTAAATAGTTTATACATTGATTGCACATTATTAAAAAGTCTATTTCGTTTGGGTGTAAAATCACTACTTTCCAATAGAATGTGTTGTATAGTTAATGGACAGTCACAAGATATACATTCAGGTTGAAGTTCTCCGTTTAATAAATAAGAATGTATCAATTTTGAATGTCCTATGCGTATTCTTGAAATAATAACTTTGTCCTGGCGTTTCATTACGATGTTACATGATTTGTTTACTTTGTTTTCAATAGAATAAAGTTTACTTCAGTCACAGAAATCCCAATATATTTGCCAAAGATCATTTACATATTGTTTTATGTTATATTCTAAATCTGTGTAAGGAATTTTAAAATATACAATATTATTTCGTAGTGCATTCTTTGCCTCTTTGTCTGCTTTGAATATAATATACATATATGTATGAAGATGTATCACAAAACCTCTGTACAGAGTATCTTTTGTTTATGTCATCGATAGAAGGGAAATAACTACTGTACATACCAAAAGCAAAGGAGAATTCCGAAGAGTTTGCAAGGACAGTAAGTACATCAAATGTCAGAGAGGTGGGGGGAGGGGGGGGGGGGGGGTATACCTGATAACATGCAAGTTTCGTTGGACCAATGAAGGACCACAGTTCAGTACTGGTACTACGAGATGTTGTGTCAACGTCTCATAACATTGTGCTGTTACTCGTATTTGAGTTTCTGCTTGATTGATGTTATTTTTTAAGGTACGTGTGCTTTCGCTAAATTACTGATTCTATCACGGGTATTGTGGAGATTAAAGAAATAACGCGTCCTCTATCATCCAATATATACTGATTAATCAAAAGATTACTGACACTGATATACATATCAAAATTCTTCAGAAAAAAATAAATAAATATATATGGGTTTAAAATATAATACTTCTTGAGACCATATAGGTTTCATGTCTTCAATCCGATTACATCTTGTATATTGCCTTACAAATTGCTAAATATAGACATGTATCGTTCTTTACTATGTTTTTTAACTTTGAGTTTTGCTGTTATAAAATAAAAATTGATAACTGATCACAAAAGTTACTGTATGTTACAAACAAATTCTACATAAAAAATAATCATCCACGTTCCGAGATCGAGAGACGTGTAGACAAACATGACGATATACAGAAAAGTTTCTTCTTCCACGTGTGTGTACTTTCGTTGGACCGTATATTCAGAGCAGATTAGATAATGCATCAAATTTATATAATTTGTCAAACCCGAACTATATACTTGAAATATCTTTCAAAATAGTACACCCCACAATCTCGCCTCATTCAACAGCAACCGGTCGCTTCGTAACCGGAAGGTCGCGAGTTAAGAGTCCGGCTTGTGCCATGGTCGCGTCAAGCCTAAGACGTTAACATGTGTATTGAGTACTGCTTCGACAAACGCCCGGGATTTAGCAGTGAGAATCACAGGCCTTTCAGATATGATCTTTAAAACGGCGGTCCCATGTCACAGTAGCAGTTGGCATGTTAAAGAACCCTCACTGAGAAAGCGCTGACCATAGGTCTAAATTTGGGTTACTTCACCTACAGGTAGTATCGTCTCAGTATGAGTGAAAAATTCTCGACGGGACGTAAAACAACAATTTTTCAGTTATCTGGTGGCGTCCAGTTTTCATTGGTGGAGGAGAGAACCCAGATACAATGTACCCGGGAGGAGACCACCGACCTTCCAAAAGTATGCATAATTAAAAATGTTCCTAAGTAGTTAAGACGTCCTGATTTAAGATGTTCCTAAGATATCGTTGAGATACATCCTAATACGTGTCTTAAGTTGATCGTAGGATGTTCCTAACCTTTTATATCTTAGGACATATCCTTAGAGGTATCTTAGGAAAGTTTCGTGATCGTGCCATGGCCGCGTTAAACATTCGTAGCGATTGCTCCTTCGACAAACACTCGGCATTCAGAAATGAGAATCACGGTTATTTCTGACATGATCTTTAAAACGGAGGTCCCTTGCCGCGACAGACGATGGCGCATGAAAGAACCTTCAAAGCTACGGCGTTGAGCGTTAAACATAGGTATTTTACCTATATCTGTTGATGTCTCAATATTAGTGAAAAATTCTCAACGGGTCGTAAAATAACTAACTGTTTATATGGAAATGAAAACAACTATTAATTCATAACTATAAAATTAACGGATTACGAATTTATCTACTTAATTGGCAGACGAAATACTTTTATAGCTATTACAAGATTGCAAACATGTGAAACTAAACACATGCATAAATATTATATAAATATCCATAAAATACCTTACCAAAAATAACATTATGTATATAGTGCAAAACCAAAATCAAGGCATTTAATCCGCCATCTAAGCGTGTTGCATGTTCCAGAAAATGTACCAGTAAATAAGGACGAAATCTAGACGATTATTTAAGGTAAGGTTTATAAAATGATAGCTCACCAAGGCTTGAAACATCATAATGAATTAAGGTAAATATGAAAGTATTCTAAAGAACACTTCTTGGGTAAATATTTATAAAGTGTTGGGCCGCGCAAGATTTCATATCTGTTGGCCAATTACATTTTAATTTACCAGGTAAATATACCTTTACATGTACATGCCTAAACCACCCGACCAAGAGATGATGGGTATATGGATTTGTTTATAGGACAATTGCGAGGTATTTCCGTGGTTAAGAACAATGAATAGCTAATTTAATGACCCCCAAATCCCACATGCGACATGCCACAATTTGTGTAATTCCAATACAAACAAAACTGCATATCCATTCATTTCAGTCAGCTTATGTATATCCTTTAGCTTTAAAGGATGTACTTTTACATTCATTTAAAACCTCACTCCAAGCGCTTTTTAAAAAAAAAACTTTTCCCTTCTAACTACTGAGTAAAAAAAGTTTTCTAACAGAAATGTTACCGAATCAAAAGTTGTACGTCCTCCCTGGAATCAGTCAGTGCAGATAAAGTGTAAACACATGCGTAACTAAGCAAACCTAGTCGAGTATACTAAATCGGCTGGAGAGAGAGAGAGAGAGAAAGAGAGAGAGAGAGGGTTTAGACTGTTGAATTTTATGAATTGTATGACTGGTATGATTTTCTAGCTAGCTTATGATCCTTTTTAAACATTTAATGATAAAGTGAAAGACTGCCTTAAAAATTAGTCTCTTTATTAGGGTACATTTAAAGTCTTGAGTTTAAATGTTTCAGATGTAAAATCTCATTCTGTCATTAAGCACCTGATGTACATGTTTGAACCAAATTTAATCCACAAATGCTTAATATTTGATCTCACCATTACTCGCACTAGTGACGGTTAATTTATCTGTATATAAACACTCTTAGTACCTTTAGTACAAACGTGTGTCTACTGTTTTGTGGTGGTGGTGAGAACGGTAGAGGGTTTAGGAATGTAGTATTTCAAAACAAAGGTTGGGTGTTCTAGTCTCATCTTAATTCTAAAAGTGATTTGTTTAATGTTGTAAACTTCAAAATCCCCACCTCTAATTCAATTCCCCCCACTTTTTCGGGACCTCATCTATATACGTTAACGGTGAATACTACCGCTCGAGCGAATTCTAAGAGATAGATAGAGAGAGAGAGAGAGATAGATTATTTGTTGATACAATGCATTCTTGGCCTTGTCGGGCATATAAAGCATGGAAGAAGAAGAAGAGAAGAAAAAAGAGTGAGAAACATAAAGACTTTAAAAAGGGAACCCCGAGTGAATTAAGTAAGTTGTCTATAAATGTATTGTGTATCCACGGTGTTTGATAATATACGATATATATTTTTAGAAATTATACCAGAGTTAAACATTTTACCTCCCATACTGTTTATTATTTTGAAAATGCTGATTAAAAATTGACCCAGCTTGGTTAACAGCGAGCATGTTATTTTCATTGAACATATAAGCCACAGAAATTATCTTTATTTGATAGATTACGAAACAATGTATTATGTTCTTAAAGAGAGAGGGGGTAGCCTCGGACTTCACTTCACTCCCAGAATAAGCGCCTGACATTCCCTCTACCAATGGGTTAATGTATTTGAGTTTTAAAAGTAAAATAGGAAAAATTAACAGGCCTAGTGTAATGAAAATTGGACATACGATAATAAAAATCTTCAAAATCTCTATTTAATAGAAATTAAGGTGGTGATTATGATTAAAAATAATGTTATACATGTAAATGATCCCCATTACGTAGCAATGGCGTATTTTAAGAGAAATTAGAGCATATAATATATGTATTGTACAAAATTCTAGTCTTGAACATAAAGTCGAAGTATCTGTATTGACATTTATATTTAGTACATAAATTGTTGCATGTCTGACCCCCTCCCCTTTTAAAATTTTTTATATTTTGATTTTTAAAATTATTTTTAAATCTCGAATTTGTCAAGATCATTTGATGTCACGCTAACAGTTCAATATTTTCAGAGGCATAAATATAATAACGAATTTCTCAGCCGTAGTAACCTTTCATTGGAGGAGGGGAGGGGGTGGGGTTATCACGTTTCGCATCACAAGACATACCAAAGAGTTGATAACTTCAAGTGGACAGTTGCTATTTCGAAGTGCGGGGAAAATGATCCCTTAAATGTAAAAATTTAATAGATAAAATTTTAACAAGATTCGCGCAAATTCCTCTTTCAAATAGTCTTTAATATGTAAACAGAGAGAGAGAGAGAGAGAGAGAGAGAGAGAAACAAAAACAAAAACACACACACACACACACACAAAACACGTCATTTTAAGTCGCAATGAACGTCAGGATTTCAAATTGTCATCAAAAGTCAAGGACAGTTTTTCACCGCAATCAATGTGATTGATAGATTAACATAAAATGGGTGCAGGCTACATAAATTGTATATTTAAAATGCATTAACTCTTTACTGTATGTAAGAAAGTTTGCCAGTTTATTTTCGGAATATCGGTGGTCTCTTCCCAGGTATATTTTATCTGGGTTCTCTCCCCCACCAATAAAAACTGGACGCCACCAGATGTCTGAAAAAATTGTTGAGTGTGACGGAAAACAATAAACAATCAATCAATTGACTGAGATTATCACTCATATAAATTCATTCATTTTAAACAGAGTGCATGAATATAATGTACTTAGATTGAGAAATTCAAGATCTGTGGAAGAAGGGTCCTAGCTTAGTATTGGTCTGTTGAAATTGGATTATCTTCTCATTTTTTGGGCAATATTTTTGTGAGAGTTTGAAATAAGAGTTGTCCTTGATCAAATGGTGCGAGGTGTACCCTCTATCTCGCTAGGAAAATAATTTAGAATCAGGTGTTCTAAACCATGCATGTCAGATATAGAGACGCTTTAGAAGCACATGATGATTTAGCATAAAGGTTACTATTATGACAAGATGGAGTGTCATGACCTTTCTGAGGGGCATTTGCTGAGGTCAAGGTCACTGACGAAATCTAATAAATATATGTGCAGAACATGAATGTGTAATAACATAACAAAAAAAAGCCAAAACCGACAATATTCAGTACTTTGAATTTGAAAGGGTGCAAATGCAATGCTGATTATAAAACTTAAAAATCATATCGGATAATGGATCCCGTCTTCGTCATTAAAGTTCTGTTAACCTGACAATTTTCGTAACGAATGGATTAGGAAATCCTTCAAAGTAATAATGCTTACCAGGTCGTTAACGGTTAACAACATGAAAATGATGGTGACAGTACATGTAACATTTGCTAACAGTATAATCAAACTCCGAGCTGAGTAAGCGTATGATAAATCGAAGACGTGGTAACACATTTTTCATATGCATTGCTATGTGTATGAATAAAAAACAGAAAACAACTTATAATAATTACCTGTAGAAACACGCATACGATTGTCTTTCTTTCGAGGCACCTCCGTGTATTTCCCCCATACATTAAGAACAGAAAAATATTAATTTCATTATTGTCATATAAATACAAGACAGACACTGATATTAATCTCCTAATAAATAAATAATTAAAAGAAACAACACACTTGACAATTTATACAGCAAACGAAAAGAACACTACAAATAAATTTCACACCCTTGATTTTACCCTGAATAGAATACCGCCAAACTTCACACCTTGTATGACTATGAGAATGGTATAATAATGATCATTGAAAAAAACTACCTTTACCGAATCTCCACCAGAAGTTAACTTGCAAAAATACAAATATTCTTTATAGTTATATGATGCATATCACGTGACTTTAATGATGTGGTACAGATTCACCGGGTCCTGACCTCATCGTCAGCAAGACGGTTTATTTGTTAGTGGGTATATAATTTGTCTGCCGGTGATTAGGCTAAAAATTGTTTTCTCATGTGTGATGGACCCTGTCTACAATAGGTGGCATATTTATATTGGTCTTAATAGGGTTTAATTTTGTGCTGTTTGTTTATCCATGCTAGTTATATTCATACATTTCATTCAATCAGAGCAACAGAAATGTATAGTAATTCATTCCATAATACGAAGGGGAAAAACTGACCATACTAAAAGCATTTCACACAAAACAATACGTATGTATGAAAATATTGCATATTGCCTTATATATATATATATATGTGTGTGTGTGTGTGTGTGTGTGTGTGTGTGTGTGTGTGTGTGAGAGAGAGAGAGAGAGAGAGAGAGAGAGTATTGTCTGATGTATCTTGAACTGCCCCCCCCCTTCTATTTCAGTATTTAGATTTCAATAAATCTTCAACTTTCAAGTGATTATTTATTCAGTTTGTAGAAGATATTTAGATAGTAATCCTGGTGCCTGTGATCTTCAAGTAGTACGCCTCATAGATCATGTATTACAATTATTATTCTTGATCAAGATATAGGGCCAACGGCAGGTGCGACCAGTCGTCAAGCAAGGGATTCTTACTCCTCCTAAGCACCTGATGCCACATCTGTACATGAGTGTCCCTGTTTGACCATCTCTTAATTTTGTATTACTTAAGTTATGAGAGTGAATCGTTATTTCCACAGTTTTTAAGGATAAATAATTAGAAGATTGAAATTTGATTTAAATAGGAAGGAACGAACTAAATAGGGGAAATTTGATTGTAAAAGGTCACTGAACTTGATAACACTGCATTTTGTTAAGATTTCCTGATTTGAAAGGCTATATGGTTATTCATCTGAAAGGCACTATCAACAATGCATACTGAACAATGTAAAATGCTTTTAGATGGAAGGAATAGTTTTGAATTATGTCGCTGTCATTTTGTTGCTTTGAATGTGAGATTTAGTGTACTTGAAGGATTCTTAAATGATTTGTCACAAAGAGAGAGAGAGAGAGAGAGAGAGAGAGAGAGAGAGAGAGGTTCAAGTTGAAGTGGTTATCCCCATATTAAAGTACACGGGAATCCGAAGCCCAATTCGAAACTAAATGCCAACTGTCAATCATGGAATACAAATAGATTGACAAAGAGATTCTTAATAGATACGCATGGTGGCTTTAAACACTAGTTAACCGACATGGGAGGAATGAAATAATAAAAAAGACAAAAAAGATGTATAGCGCTATTGGTATCCATTTTCACCTACCATATATAATATTTTTTTTTAATGTTAATTTTCACTTTTGTTAACCCAAATTACTCGGTAATATATCCATATGATGATAGCATCTTTATTTGATAAGCATAAACATCACCGTGATTGGTTAGAATATATAGTAGACGTAACAAAATGGGCCTTAAAAAAGCCCTTTTTAAAAAGCAAACCAGAAATAAAACAGTGAAATTGTTTTATTTGAGTATGACTGTGTCCAAGTTAATTTAAGAAAATTCGGGTTAAGGTGGCCTTCATGACTATCATAAAAAAAACTCACCTCAAGATTTAGCAACCTGTGTAACAGAAAACCTCAAAATTCCCATGCCTGCGTGGTGTAAGTGCGTGGTAATCTTACATGAAGTATATATTGTAATTGAAATGCAAAATGTTCCCAATTAGAAATGTCTGTTTACATCCATGTTGTGTATGTGATTTATATATTGGCAGTGGTCAAGATTTATTTTACTTTAGTTAGTGTACACAGGCGTAATATATTAAAAAATATACATATAGCTGTGACACGGGACCTCAGTTTTTACGGTCTCATCCGAAGGACCGCCCTGTTTAGTCGCCTCTTACGACAAGCAAGGGGTACTGAGGACCTATTCTAACCCCGGGTCCATTTGAATACACACACACACACACACACACACACACACACACACACACACACACACACACATATATATATATATATATATATATATATATATATATATTACGGCAAGACTTTCCCTTTCATACCATCATCTATGTGACCTTGGACCTTGACTTCTCACATAACAAGGTCATGTTAGACATATTAGTGTTGAGGCGCCCCCATGTGTGAATTCATTTTCAGTTATGTTGGGACCCTTTGAAATTTTTCATGGGAATAATGATTGAAAAAAAGAATGAAAAATCACAACAGCAGGACCAGGTGACTCTCAGGTTAGCGATGAGGCTTATGAACCTTATGGTTTTATTGTGATCTTGCACGTCTTTAACAAGTGGAGCACGATGTTATACTGCAAGTGAGCATGATATTATACTGCAACTCCCGTGGGGATCCGGGTTAGAATAAACCCTCAGTATCCCTTCGGATGAGACCGCAAAAACTGAGGTCCCGTGTCACAGCAGGTGTGGCACGTTAAAGATTGATTGATTATCTATTGTTTAACGTCCCGCTCGAGAATTTTTCACTCATATGGAGACGTCACCATTGCCGTTGAAGGACTGCAAAATTTAGGCCCATGTTCGGCGCTTATGGCCTTTGAGCAGGGAGGTATCTTTATCGTGCCACACCGGCTGTGACACGGGCCCTCGATTTTTGCGGTCTCATCCGATTGTTTGTTTGTTTGACGTCCCGTCGAGAATTTTTCACTCATATTGAGACGTCACCTGCTGTAGGTGAAGTACCACAAATTTAGACCTATGCTTAGTGCTCAGGGCCGTAGCAGTGAGGGTTCTTTAACGTGCCAACGCCTACCGTGACACGGGACCTCCGTTTTTAAGGTCATATCCGAAAGACCCGTGATTCTCACTTCTAAATGCCGAGCGTTTGGCGAAGGAGCAATCACTACCTATTTTTCGTCTTAGGTTTGACGAGGCCATGGCACGAGCTGACCTCGAACTCACGACCTCCCGGTTACGAAGCGAACGCTCTAACCACTGAGCTACCGCGACCGGTGTCTCATCCGAAGGACCGCCCCATTTAGTCGACTCTTACGACAAGCAAGGGATACTGAGGGTCTAATAATAATAATAACATTTATATAGCGCTTTATCTTAAAAGAAACTCTAAAGCGCTTTACTAGGTATGGCAAATCACATGATAAAACAAGACAAATTAACAATGTACATTTTAATAGTCCCCCCCCCCCCCCCCAAAAAAAATCTTAAAATTACAACTCCAACTATAAAAATGTGAGAAACTTAAAAGCACTATAAATCCTGTTGATATTAATACACTTAAAGAAAGGCCTTTCTAAAAAGATGAGTTTTTAGTTGTGATTTAAAAATGTTTAGACTGGCGGCTGTTCGAAGCTCTACGGGAAGCTGATTCCAAAGTGTTGGTGCGACCATGTCGAATCTACGATCGCCGTACGTTTTCGATCGGACTCGTGGCACAGTTGGTTTGTAGACTCTGAACGAAGAGACCTTGCGGGTTTGTATTGGCAAACTAGCTTGGATAGATACGTCGGTGCTAGACTATGTAACGATTTGTATACATATACACAAAGTTTGTACTGCACTCTGTATGTGACAGGTAGCCAATGTAAATCAGCCAAAATCGGCTGAATATGTTCACGCTTACCTCTCCTTGCAATGAGTCGTACGGCTGTGTTTAGAACTTTCTGCAGCTTGCTCAAATGGTTGCTATTTATGTTGTATAAAAGCGCATTACCATAGTCCAGCCTAGATGTTACCAGAGAGTGGACAAGTGTTTTGCATGCTCCATCCGTGAGAAAATGCCGAATGCGTCCTATCTTTCGAATCTGTGCGTAACAAGACCTTGAGACAGCACTGCACTGTTTTTCAAAAGAAAGGAGTTGATCAAAAACTGCTCCAAGATTTCTTACACTAGGAACACTATGAATTATGTTCTCGCCAAAGTGTAAGCTAGTTTCTGTCAAGTTTTTTATACGACTCCTTGGAGCAAATATAATCATTTCAGTTTTCTCCTCATTTAATTTCAGCATGTTGTTCGACATCCACTTCTTCATATCATTCAAGCAGCGTGTTAACCTTGAAGACACATCTTGCCAATTGTCGGACGGCTCAACGACAAGGTATACTTGTGTATCATCGGCGTATACATGATAGCGCATACCGTGGTGTAAACAAATCTCAGTAAGAGGACGGGAAAAAATGCAATAAATTTTTGGTCCCAACACTGAGCCTTGGGTCACTCCAATATCAAGCGGCAACGAATTTGAATTTTCGGAACCGATAGATATACGTTGCGTTCTTTGACTCATGTAAGACTTGATCCACAAAAGAGCGTTATTCGTGATACCAAACGTGTGCTCAAGTCGTTTGTGCAGGATGTCATGGTCTAGTACATCAAAAGCTGCCGAAAGATCCAACGTAACGAGAACTGCGCAACTGTTGTTGTCTAATGCAACAGCAATGTCATGATGAACTCGAAAAAGGGCTGTCTCGGTGGAATGGTATTTCCTGTAGGGAGATTGAAGGTCATCATTGAGATGGTTTTGTTCTAGATGACGATCAATCCGAATGGCAACAACCTTTTCCAAAACTTTAGATAAGAACGGCAAGTTAGACACAGGTGGATAATTTTTGAAATTTTCTTTATCCAAACCAGGTTTTTTCAGCAAAGGTTTCACAACTGAGGCAGTTGGTGGAACAGAACATTCGGATATGGATCTGTTGATGATATTAGTAATATCGGGAACTAACACCGAGCTTTCACATTCTTTGAGTAGATTGGTTGGTAACGGGTCTAAGCAACATGTTTTAGATAACGAATTTGATAAAATTTTCAGAACTTCCTCACAAGAGGTACGATCGAAATTTGCCAGGGGTTGACCTTCAAACGGTTTATCAAATGTCATGACATCCGTTTTGTTGCCACCACTCTCACTGACCAGCCTAGTCCGTATGTTATTGATCTTATTGCTGAAATATGATCCAAAATCATTCGCCAATTCCAGATCAGATGAGCAATCTGAAAGAGTTGGAACACCAGAATCTCCAAGCAATGAATTTGCAATTTTGAAAAACTGTCCTTGATTTTTACCACAAGACATTACTTTGGACAAAAAGTAGTCTTGCTTGCTTTCAAAGAGCAGTTTCGTGCTTGTTGAGCACTTTTCTTTAAAAATTAAATAATGCACTGTTAGATTTTTGCGTCTCCAGACCCTTTTAGCCTTTTTTTTCTCACGCTTTGCATTACGTAGGTCTGGGGAGTACCATTTTTTATTCGGTCTTAACGTAATTTCTCTACTTAACAGAGGCGCATGTAGATTGACAACTTCGTGCACGATGGAATTGTAGTTTTCCACATAGTCTTCAAGCGGCATGTCATCTGATTTCAAGAAACTAAGCGATTTTGTGAGGTCAGAACTTAGATCATCGGTAATAACTTTGGAAAATTGACGGAAATTCACTAGTTTCTTTGGTCTCTCCGGTTTTGAGACATTCAAGACAGTAGATATGCTCTTGTGATCTCCGGATATATTCCCTCTAAGATCACACAGTAAAGGATCTTTCACTTCCGACTTGGACAATAGGATTTTGTTAGGCCCCCTTGTAATAAGCAGATCAAGTATATGACCCTTGATGTGGGTTGGGTCAGCAACATGTTGTTTTAAACCAAACTCATCAAGAGAGTTTAGAAACTTCTGTGTGTCCGCATTGTTCAAATAGTCTATTGTAACCCGGATCCCCATTGGAGGTACAGTATAACATCATGCTCACTTGCAGTATAACATCGTGCAATATTGACGTCTCCTTATGAGTGAAAGATTCTCGAGCAAGACATTGAACAATATTCAAGCACCCAATCAACATACTGCCCCTGATGGTATGACTTCATTTTCTAAAATGTTGAATACATTACAATTCAAAGACTTAATTACAGTACGAATCGCTATATTTCATTATTTATAAATGCAAATTCACTTATTTTCGATCTTTAAAATTTTTGTAAAGCTATAGTTGATTGATTGATTGATTAAATATTGTTTAACGTCCCGCTTCTGCATAACCATTTCTTCGCTATTTAACTGGGTATCGTGTATTTGGAAAAGTTCTTCAATCAATCAATCAATTCTTTATTCTCATAAAGGTACAATTATACATTAAAGAGGAGGTTGGATATGATATAAACTACTGTATAAGCAACAGGAGCGAATATTCCATGATTAATTATTCATATTTTCATAGATACACAAAAAGTAAAGAATACTTATAATAATAAAGATATAAACGATAACATTTGATAAATAAGAGTAACACAGATTCAAATCATCTAGATTGATTACTGTCCATATTTCTCTGTAAAACTGATAGGAACTTACATAAACTTTTAAGCCATACAACATTTGAAGATGTGAATAGCATTTTAAATTTTATAACATTTGGGTTCTTTGTTAATTTTTCCGACAATAAAGATTTTCTCGCAAGTTCTATGTCATGTTGTGTACACTCAAAAATACAATGATATTCATCTCCCAGTTTGTTTTGGTTACATAAATAACAGACACGTAAATTTCTAGGCGTATTTTTCCATCTTTCACATTCAATAGGTAATCTGAAATTATTACATCGAAATTTACATAAGATAACTGCATATTTACGAGGTAGAATAGTCAAATAATTCTCAAATGTCAGGTAATCTTTGAAAAGTCTATAATTTAATCATTTTGGAGAGAGGTAAATATTACTTCTCCACTCTAAGTTAATTGGTCAATTAATATTCTTTTCACTTTCTGCTTCTGCATTATATAAAATATTTGGTTGTCCATAAATATGAGAGCTCATCTAAGATTTTTCTACTAAAATCTTAACCACTGTAAATCTTTTTTATAAATCAAATGATATATTTTAACGCATAATTTTTCAGTATTAGAAGAGAAGTGAAGTTTAGTCCAAAATGTTATTCTGATCTTAAAGGCAATTAAAATAGGATATCTTCCAAGTATATCATCCCATTTGTTGTTTTAATACTTAAACTTAGAGTATATTTACAGAACTTTAAATGGAGTTTTTCAACAAATAAGTTTTTTGTAAAACCTCACACCTCGCATCCATATAATAATATTGGTTGTACTATTTTGTCAAACAAGTCTAACCGACAATCTATAGATAAATTGTGTTCTTTACATTTTTTGATAACGTTAAACATTGCTCTTGTAGCTTTATCAAATCTTTCTTTGATATTAGTTTTGAAACTTCCAGAATTTGTAAATAAAACACCCAGATATTTGAAACTGTCTACGATTTCTAAATTGGAATTTCCATATTTGAAAGAAAGATAACTCTTATTGGTATGTCCCTTGCCGAATATCTTAATTTTAGTTTTTTCTGCATTGCTTTCAATTTCCAAAGATTACAATATTTCTCAAAGTTACTTAGAGCGTTCTGTAGCTTTTCGGGTGATTCAGCAAATATTATGGTATCGTCAGCGTATAACAGTATCAATAGTTTTTCATATATTTGTAATTCTTTCAAGAATAATTCGGAAATATGTTCTAAGCCATCAACTTTGTTTGTTTTTAGGAATGATTCTAAATCGTTAAGATAAATATAGAATAAATATAGGGATAAAGTTTAGCCCTGTCGTACTCCCATCTGGCAAAAAAATGTTTCTTAAAGCTCACCATTAAACTTTATTTGTGCTTTTATTCCATTATACATATTGATTATTCTAAAACATTTTCCGTCAATATTACCATTTAGCAAAATTTTGTTCCAAAGACCTATTCGCCAGACAGAATCAAATGCTTTCTCATATTCAATAAAAGTACAATAAAGTTTCTTTTTACTAATTTTGAATAGCTCTATAATTATATGTAAGACGAATATGTGCTCTGTAGTGGAGTAGTCTTTACGGAATCCTACCTGGTTTTCTAATATTAAATTACTGTGGTTTGCATATTCATTTAACCTTTCATTCAATATAGAAGTAAAAAATGTTTTCCAATACAACTTAGTAACATAGTTGGTCTGTAATTTTTAGGGTCATCAGCATTACCTTTGTTTTTGTACAATGGAATTAACTGTCCGTACAACCAATTAAATGTAGACAGAAATAGACCTGAATCAAATATTTTGTTAAAGAGTTTATGTTAAAGTGCTAGCATATGTTCGAATGAACCTTTGATATATTCGTTACTAATATTATCACCACCACACGATTTATTGCGTTTTAGAGATTTAATACATTTTTTTTAACTTCATCTTGTGAAATGGGTACATTTATTGCTTTGTTTATCTCTATATACGAAATATCATTCAACTGTTCAGAGGAAAAAATATATTCTGGTACGTTATTATCTTTTTCTGTATTCAATTCTTTAAAGAACTCATACAACTGCTCTATTGAAATTTTTTTATTTGGTCTTGTTTTATTTTTTGGATTTATTATTTTCCAATATTCTTTCGGATTTTATGATCTTATATTTTTAAGCTGATATTTAATGTCTATTTTATGTTAATTTAGTGCGCTTTTTAGTTTCTTTTTATATTGCTTTTCTTCTTTGTACATATCAGCCCTAAGAGTACTCGTTCTCTTCTATATTTTTGTCGCGCAATTTTACATTCTGTAGTAAACCATGGCTTATTGGGACTTCTATATTTTATAGAAATTTGAGAACGTTTACGTACACCAAAAGTATTTTTAGCACTATTGTACAAAATATAACACATTTCTGTAACAATATTGTCAATAAAAAAATTTTGGTCTACATTATATGTTTTAGTGTTGGCAATAAGCGAACCTCAACTAGCTCTATAATAAGCATGATTATCTAAATTTATATTAAATTCGCGCTGCTTATTATCATTCCAAGACTTGATTTCTCCACAAAACATATTCTCTGTACAATTATCTAACATTACATCACATGATATATGAATCTGAATATATACTACAAAAATCTTGAACTTCACGTTGCTTGACAATACCAAAAATTTTGCAATTCCAATACAATAATCCACTATGCTTCTATCTTTACAAGTAGTTCTTCCAATACCTTTATCTACCCCGAAACGTCCATTAAAAGAATAAATAAACCATAATGTTTACATAACTCGATAAGTGTAGTACCAAAGTTGTTTCTAGTATTTTCCATAGAAATTCTAGATTTTGAAACAAGTAGATGATCTAATACATAGGAATTGTCATTGATAATGTCAGGGTATTCTGTATTATCAATGTGATTTAAAAATTCAGTAACAATACTAGTTCTTGCATTAAAATCACCTATCAAACAAGTATATGTACAATCCTGTGAATAACGGATATACTCACCTTCCAATTCATCAAAAACATCTGCATTAACATATTTGGAATTTTCCGGTGGAATGTAAAGTGTTCCTATTAATAATCGTTCGTTTTGTAAAGATGTTGCCTTTAATCACAAGATACTTTTGCTATAGTTTTCAATAACAGAAATATACGAGAAAAATTGTCTTTATCGTAAACAACAATTCCACCGGATTTGACATGAGACATTTTACATCTGTGTTTGGTAAATGCTATATACCCAGGTATGTCAATTGGGTCAGTATCGTCTGTTTCTGACTCTGTTATACAAATGATATCATAATTTTGAATATTTGAAACAAACCCTTCACATTGTAACTAAACCGCATACATTTAAGGACAAAAAATTTACAACAGTACTTTTTTCTTTAACCTGTAAACTATGGTTGATTCCATTGTCTGGATGTACTTTGTGTGAGCGATGTGCACTGCGACCAGCCCCCCTCAACGGCCTATCCTTTAGGGAGCGGAGCGCCCTCTGTAGCGTCGTACCTCACTGCGCGTGAGAAATCCATTGGTTCCTCTTGTTGTTTCAGATGCGTTTCCCTGGGTTCGGAATTATTGTTATCGTCGTCAGGTTCACTGTAGAGTTTGCCATTAACGTGTAGTCGGTCTCTGACCAATCGCACACTGCAGCCCTGACGTCTGTAGTACCGCATAACGGGATATAACTCTCTTGTTTGTTTGTTTTACGTCCCGTTGAGAATTTTTCACTCATATTGAGACGTCACCAGCTGTAGGTGAAGTACCACAAATTTAGACCTATGCTTAGCGCTCAGGGCCGTAGTAGTGAGGGTTCTTTAACGTGCCAACGCCTACCGTGACACGGAACCTCCGTTTTTAAGGTCCCGTGATTCTCACTTCTAAATGCCGAGCGTTTGGCGAAGGAGCAATCACTACCTATTTTTCGTCTTAGATTTGACGCGGCCATGGCACGAGCGGAGCTCGAACTCACGACCTCCCGGTTACGAAGCGAACGCTCTAACCACTGAGCTACCGTGTCGTTTTCTTATATTGATGAAGGGAATCGCTGATGGATAATGTAAGGGGCATCCATCAAGTTACGTGCGTTGTCTAAGACAAGTTCCAGATCACTGATAAATGAAACGAGTAACTATCGGTCTGGATGTATTATGCACGTGTAGGCCAAAACGGTGCATGTTTGCAAACTCAATGTTGTGTTCGATTCTAAGTTCACATGGTAGGAACGAGCGTAACTTTGACTCGGTATCCTCCTTTGGGTACTCTTTCACTAATCCTGTGAATACCAGGTTCATTTGCAGAGTGGCGCTGAGTTCAGTATTACTATGCTTCATAGCATCACTATTGAGTGAACTGTCCTTCAATGCATGTAACCGAGTGCTGATATCGCAAATGGTCTATTCTTGTTCCTGGATTTTTGTCTTAACCTCGGACGAAAGTGATTCAAGTTTTTTGCGATTAGTGTCTTATTTGCTTGATACGAAAGAGACGCTTTGTTGGAGTTCTTGGTTTTTGTGTTCAACATAATCTAGTCTCGGTCCAAGTGACGACACTGTGCGTTCAATTGTTGATCATTTTGATTCATTGTTATCCAGTTTACCCAGTTTTTGAGTGATTATATCAAGTTTCTTATTTATCAATATTTGCGTACTCTGCATTTGCGTCACTAGAGTCTGTAAACTAGATCCTAAATCATTACCTGTTTCCTGAAGAACAGCATTGGCAGTGGATATAACATCGCTTAACGCCCCCGGCTGACCACTGTTAACACTCGTATCACTATCACTGCTGCACGAAGTATTCTTCTGTTTTTTCCGTTTTCTTTTCTCGTTCATTTTGTAAAATGTGTCTAAACAATGTCCAAATTATTGTCCATATTAATGCAAAAGATGACACAGGTAACACGAATCTCTAAAGTCCAGTTTGTGTGCTAGCAAAAGGATTGAGGTCATTTTCCGGTCACAGCTTAAAACACGTCCGCACACCTTGAAAATTACTCACAGATTGGATTGTGTGTGATGAAAAGTCCTCACACAGAAACGTTATCCAAGTCATTTTCCTCACACCATGGCGTGTAAATTTGCATATCGCAAGATATGAATTCCACCGCTTTTAAACTTGAAAAAAAAAACCCGCATAGTACTTCATTTAGAAAACTTTTACAGTCATTTCATCATGCTAGAATATTAAAAAGTAACTTACGGTATGTCCTTTAATACTCTACCAACTTAATGTCTATGTATTTCTTTACCGGTCTGTAGTTAGAGCGTTCACTTCGTTACCCCGTGAGGATCCGGGTTGTTAGAATAGATCCTCAACACCCTAGCTTGTCGTAAGAGGCAACTAAATGGGGCGGTCCTTCAGATGAGACCGCAAAAACCGAGGCCCCGTGTCACAGCAGGTGTGACACGTTAAAGATCCCTCCCTGCTCAAAGGCCATAAGCGCCGAGCATAGGCCTAAATTTTGCATCTCTTCACCGGCAATGGTGACGTCTCCATATGAGTGAAAGATTCTCGAGCGGACGAAAAACAACATACATACGTAACAAGGAAGTCGCGAGTTTCAGCCTTTCCCGTGCCATGGCCGCATCAAACCTAAGACGGAAATATAGGTAGTGATTACTCCTTCGTCAAACCTAAGACGTTACATTTAACATAAGTTGTGATTACTGCTTCGACAAACGCTCGGTATTTAGATTGATTGACTGATTATATAGTGTGTAACGTCACCAATGCCGGTGAAGGGCTGTAAAAATTTGGCCTATGCTCGGCGCTTATGGCCTTTGAGCAGGGAGGGATCTTTAACCATTTAGTTGCCTCTTACGACAAGCTAGGGGTGCCGATGATCTATTCTAACAACCCGAATCCCCACTTGTACAGTCAACATTTCGCAAATTTTATGATCGTTATAACGATATAGTTTGCTAGTACCACCTTACTGTCTGACGTGTTTCATACCAATTATTACGCCGTTCTTCTGATTCTAACTACCTGATCGGGATGTAGGGCTCACAGCGACCACGTGTGACCGGTCGACAGGGGATGCTTGCTCCTCCTAGGCACCTGATCCCACCATCTCTGGTATGTCCAAGGGTCCGTGTTTGCCCGACTCTCTGATTTGTATTTGTTATAGGGATATGAAATTGAATACTGCTAGTTATCTTCACCTTTACATCTGTATGTTTACGGGATCTGTTTTGCTTACTTGACCGAAGAAATAGAAAAACAAGCGCTCTGATTGGCTAAGAGTAATTTGCTTGCATTCTATATAATTCAAATCTCCGACTAGGCACCTGATCCCCCCTCTGTCCAGGGGTCCGTATTTTCCAATCTCTCTGATTTGCATTTTTTAATAGGAATTACGATATTGAATACTGTTAGTTATCTGAGCCTTTTCATATAAGGCATACGGCAGGTGTGACCGGTCGACAGGGGATGCTCACTCCACTTACGCACCTAATCTCACCTCAAACAGGTAAAAGAAATTCATCGGAATAACGAGTGAAAACAAAATCGATTAAGAATTAACAACAGGGCCAAGGTGACTCAGGTGAGCGATGTGGCCTATGGGCTTCTTGTCTATGTATCAGATTTGTTTTGAATTGGCTGCAACAAAATAGGAATCGGTTATGGATCTAAATCGTTCATGGTAGATTACACTTCCCAGTATTTTAGTTGTAAATCTATACACTGTATGGTCAGCAAGAATTGATCCAGCAAAGGAAGTTTACTTACAAACCTACATGACATTATTACATTGCTCTGTGTGTACACACATATATCCTACATATTTACAACAATGTACAATACTACACATGTACAACAAAGAATAGATAGTTTACATTATATAACACATTAACCTCCATTATTCGAAAATGTTTTTTAATGTACATGAATAACCCATCCTGGAACTAATGACGAATAAAACAAATGTTCGGCAGAAATATTTCAATGCTTAAAGAAATAGGAGCTATTTAAGAAAAGTATCTAATGAAAGAACAAAAGCGACGAAATGTCCCGACGTTATCGCCGTTGTGATGAATATTCATTACACGCAATGAGTCATATAGCATTAGTATCTATGAATGTCAAGAGATAATTCCTTCTACAATTCGTGAACTTGAAAGACATTGCGATATGGCAGCTACACTTTGATTAGTATGATTCTTACTGAACCCCCCAAGCAGTGACAAGAACCACAGTCGTGATGAATATGAAAAGTAAAAATAAGATAAAGAAGAAATTGTCCAGAATGCATGCCAATTCTGTCCATGTTATTGCGGTATCGCTTTCATTATCTGCTACATTAGCCTCGGTTTCGTAATCTGGCACATTTTCAACCATCACCCGCGAACTTCTCTTTGCATTTTGAGAGCCGTTGGCTTCTTCTGTTGATTGGTGTTCCTCACCAATTCGATTACGGGAGCAGCAGGGATGTCGGGAACAACATGACAGTTTCCCAAGGCAGCGAACAATCGTTCTGGTACGGGGTGGTATTTTTCCTTCTCTGCTGCGAATCTTAGATCCGAAAATGACTATGAGGATGGAAATAGTTGACATTGTCAGAACACTTGCCAAGTATAGTGCTGTAGAAGACATGAAAGTTTTCAATTAAATGAAACTATATGTAACGTGGTACAAGTACATATTTATCGGCCAATCATGAGCGGGCACAAATGACACGTTATGATTTTTGTAAAGGTCAAAATGCAAATTTTAATCATATTTCTATAGACAACTTGCGTTTACGTACAAAACGGAACATTCAATTTTGACATATTTTCAATAGTTCAATTCATTTTAGTGTTGACGACGAAATGAAAATGATACAAATAATTATTTTAAATACAGTGTTTCAGATGGAATATAAATTTCATCTTATTTTCATTATTTCTATTCTGAAAATTAAGTGACAGTGTTGTTCCTACCCGGCGGCCACATTCAACATACATTTTCAAAGTTGGAACAGTGTTCCAATTTCTTTAGTTTTAGAAATTTAAAATGATATTGATTTAAACGTTGGAATTCAGCGGTGGATTAACATACATTGTGTATTATACAGGGGGCCGAGTGGTTAGAGCATCGCGCTCAAAATCTCAAGACTTCTCACCTCTAGGCCCGGGTTCGATTCTCGCTCGCGCCGATATATGTGAGAAAGTTTTCTACTTTACTTTCGGAAGGTCGGTGGTCTCTTCTCGGGTACATTGTATCTGGGTTCTCTTCTCCACAAATGAAAAGCTGGATGCCAGCAGATAGCACAAATATTGTTGCGTGTGGCGGAAAACAACAATCAATCATGTAGATAATACAGAGATCTAATATTGACAAATTGATATGCATTGATCGAAATTACAGATATACATGAATACGATGCAATTCAAAATACAGCCATTCCTTCAATGACTCGCAACCGTGCTCTACTAAAATTAGTCAGTACAACCTGATAGTGCAAGACCTGCCGCGGGTCATTCGGAAGAAAACGTTAATTTGAAAAGAAGCAGAATCTTCAGAATTGTATCAACACTAGTATTTTGATGATTTATCAAGGATTAATCTTTATCAATGATTCAATCATAAAGTTACAAATACGCAAAGCTGAATGCCTTTTGGGCATATTTTAGTTCATAAATCCAAATTTAGCTATTTTAGATTGATTGATTGATTATTTTACGTCTCGTCGAGAATTTCTAACTCATATTGAGACAGCGGTAGGTGAAGTACCAAGCTATTTTAGACAATCATCTACAGCTAGTGACGTCTCAATATGAGTGAAAAATTCTCGACGGGTCGTAAAACAAACAATAAAAACCAATTGTTAGTCCGTTTGAAGGGTCCGTGTTTGCCCAACTTTTAATTTTATATTCCGTTCAAGAGTTGCGAGATTGATTACTGTTTGTTATCTTCACCTTTTCATATGAATAAATATTGTAATATATATATATATATATATATATATATATATATATATATATCTGTGTGTGTGTGTGTGTGTGTGTGTGTACTCACATAAATAACACAGGTCCTTGGATGTACTAGGTATGTTCTCAGCAATAAGGGTAAGATATACAGCATACGACAAAAGTACGGTCAACGAATAATTGATCTGCTCCCCGTTCTCCTCAAGTTTAAATACAAAAGGAATAAGCAGACCCATCAGGCACACAGGATAAATAATGTTAAGGATGTGAAAAATATGTCGCCTTTTCATCACAAATTGGAATTGTATGCTGGCAAACTTAAAACCGCCCCTTGACTTGGTTTCTTCACCAGAGGAGGACTCCCCCGCAGTAACAATTTCCCATTCTCCATTTGTGACATAATCGGAGAGATCTACGGGGTTTTCGTCATATCGAAGATCGATTTCTCCCTGAGTATACCCGGAAGTTGTAATTTTGATGTAACATGTCTGTTTGTCCAATGGGTAGTATTTGACGTCACACTCACAGGAAACCTGGTACACCCCTGATGGAGTTCGGCTTACCTGTCCATCAGGTGTAATTCTCATTGGCATGTTCTCATCCGTAATAACAGCTAAATCCTCTACACTGGAAATTTCAACATAAAATATCTTGATAGATTCAAGTTTATAGAAAACCAATGGTAAATATCAGAATTGCTTGCTGAATATCATAAACAATATCCTATTCAATACATATTCCTCATTCTCTTCATTGTCGATCGCTGAACATAATGGGAATAATGTACGGGCATTGCAATAAAATGGGACAATGCGAAAATATTGAAACGGTAAGAAATTAACATTTA